>OY796881.1:70169849-70397854 GCA_963680785.1 Diplosoma virens | reverse complement strand
GATCAGACGCTGGCAGTGATGTCATTAAGCCAGCATTGAGTTTCGTCATCCAAAACCGTCAGACCTCGTGCTCCATGTGGTGCCCGATGTATAGGGCACGCTGTTAGTAGCGCGACACACTGTCCATGCACACAGCTTATACTCCATGCCGGAGCTGCTTTGAAGCCCTGGTTACGTGACTTCATTTCTTCCTGTTTGCGCCGACTCAAAATTCCCAAGATCTGGAGAAGAGCGCTTGTGGTCGCGATCCCAAAACCAGGAAAGCCCGTGGGGGACCCAAAGAGTTATCTCTGCTCTGTGTCCCCTACAAGATCCTTGAGAGGCTTATCTACGCCCGCGTTAAACCATTAATCGATCCGCTGCTCCCTAAAGAGCAGGCTGGGTTCCGACGCGGGAGGTCAACCGTAGATCAAGTTGTTCAACTAACCCAGAACATCGAGAATTTTTTTGAGGCTAAAAAGAAGGCCGGTCCCGTATTTATCGATCTGACAGCTGCTTATGACACTGTTTGGCACCGTGGCCTTACCTGCAAGCTGCTGAGACTACTTCCGGATAAGCACATGGTCAAAATGATTATGGAGCTTGTCCGAAATCGAAGTTTCACCCTTACCACCGGTGACAGCACAGCAAGCAGCAAGCAACCGTGGAGGAGTGATCTTGTAGCGGAAGTTAGATTCCTTATGCTGCTCACTGACCCGATTACCTCCACTGTGGTAACAGCGGCCTCCGTCTTGATTGCTTTTGTTTTTTACGTCGATTAATTTTTGCATAAAAATAAAACTTCAAAATTTTTTTGTTTATCTGCGTACGGTACTTTGTTTATAATAAGACTTTGTGACGTGTGACTTTTGTCGGTAAGTGCTCGTTTCACTACGAGCCTTGGCGGCAGTGTTGTTTTATTGATTTTTTTGCTTCTCTTGACGCTTAAGCGCTTAAAGAAGTAAAAAATTAATAAAACAAAGAAAGAATATTCCCCCAACGCTCGTAGTGGACACGAGTTCTGAACTGATGGGTGGGTTCAGTTCAGTTCAGTTCAGTTTTTTTTTATTTCTGCTCCGCCACATAATATAAACGTACATACGTTTTGTTGCTTTCTTCCTTTTTCTAATCCGCAGTCTTACGTTTATTATTAAATTATAGTTGCATTTTTATTATGTGGCGGAGCAGAAATAAAAGAAAACTGAACTAAACTGGTACGTCATTATTCGGCGGGAAAATCTCATTGATGATATGTGCAGTTAATATTTTCATAATATAACTTGACACAACAATTTGTCATGCCAATCTGAAATCGCAATGCTTATTTGTTACCCAAGTGCAGGCCATAAACGTCAGCTTTTTGTGATGTCGCAAATTTCACTCATTTGCAAAAATTACCAATTTTCAGTTCAGTTAACGAAAGCTGTGCAATTAACGATTTCTGGACTAACTTAGTAATGAAAGTTATTTAACAGTACCGTGATCTTTCATCACGATTTGGCGAACCTTCTCAATCCTGCGAGTCAGGAGGATAAATATAGAGATAAAATAATAAATAATATTTATTTTTTATTTTTTTTTTTTATCTCTATATTTATCCTCCTGAATCGCAGGAAAGCGACGGAGGCGCTATACATAGAGTAAGCAATTATCCCGACCTGCTTCCGGAGATGCCAAGATCACCTGCACTAAAATTTGACTGTTTTTAAACCGATTAAACCATTTCTTTATTTGAGTTTAACTTAAAGCTTCATCCGCAAAAACTTGATGAATCTTTTTAATTGTTTTGGTTTAATTATTACCTAGCATTTGGCAAAACTTTATACAATATCTTTGTTCGATACTTTTTGTCATTACGCTTGCAAGCAAAAAATTGACAACCATGCACTATTGCACTATACGACTGCACTAAATGCTTCTAAAAAAGAGAATAACACGAACTATTGGTTTGAAATTTTTTATGCGTGGGCAGTAATTGTGACGCTACAATCCACCAAAAACACTTCACTGGCGTGGCATTATTTTTGGCGGGAGGAGATAAGTCGGATACTTTTTGGACAGACCTCGTACTTAGTTGACCAATTTCAATAATTTCAAATTTTCGAAACATGAAGCTTTTTACTTCCAAACATTCTAACAGTGCAACAATTATTTTTAAAAACATTTCCTTTAAGTAAAAGCATAATTAACTATGATTTAAGCTTGTCTAAAAAAATTACGGTACCTAATATAAAATACAGGGTGTCCCAAAAAAAGCTGACAGATTTTAAATTTGAATAACTTCCTCAATATTTAAGTTATGCTTACCAAATTTCATATGTAGGTAGATGAGCCTCTCCGTGATTTTTTGAGATATAGTAAGATATTATAGTCCACTTATTCTAATTTTATTTACACAACTTAATCTAGGGTGTTTTCACAAGGTCTAATTTTAATTATGAAAAATGATGTTACTCAAATGTCCATCATTTTCATTTTCACACTCTTGTGCTCTCTGCAGGGCATTTTCCAGCACATCACTCAATGTTTCAGGGCTTATGGCCCTAATTTTCTCCTCTATATTGTTTTTAAGGGCATTTATTGTGGCTGGTTTGTTTGCGTATACCCGCTCTTTGAGGTAACCCCAAAGGAAGAAATCTGCACATGTGAAATCTGGCGAGCGGGGTGGCCAATTTATCTCACAGCCACGAGAAATTATTCGGTTGCCGAATATGTCCTGGAGCAGATTTAATGTTTCTCGTGCCGTATGCGCCGTTGCACCGTCCTGCTGGAACCACATTGGTGGTTTGTTTTGTACCCAAGGTTCAAAACAGGACTCATTCAACCGAAAATACGACTCTACGATAAATATCCGCTCCTCGGTGGTGTAACGACTCATGATGACCTTGAAAGGGTTACTCTAGATGATCTGAAAAAATAAAAGAAAAATATGAAAAATTAAGAAAGTTATGAATTTTAAACTTTACTTTTTATCACTTTCAAACTTGTTTATGGAATCGCGATTACACTTTAAGAAGCCTTGATACAAACTATTTTTCAATAAAAACAATAGTGTATTTAAAAACATTTCAACTTTTTTGTTATTAATTTTTTCTAAAGCTGTGTTTTGAATGATATTTGCTGTAGAAAATACTTTTAATTGCTATTCTACGTACACTTACGCCTTTGGCAGAAAATGTAACAGATTTAGCTTTTATTACAAATATATTTTTAAAAATTTTCTACTTGTTTTTAATTGTTTATTGTGTTTTTTTTAAACAGGATTAGATCAGACATGAGCAATTGAAGAGCTTAGTTCTAAATGTACCTAAGTCACATAATGCCATTTTGAGAAAATGAGGTTTAAAGTTTTTAAAAACCCTACTTTCTACAATAGAAATACGCTAAGATGTCAAACCTCTGTGCTATTCAAAAAGTGATTTCCTGAAAAAATTTTTTGTCAGAATATTTCTGGCGAGTAAACAAACAATTTTTTCAGCTTATCTCATTTTTTCGAAAATGTGACTTAGGTACTTTTAGAAATAGGGCCTTCAATTAGTAAAAGAAACAGTTCTTTTGTGAACATTGATTACGTATTAATTAAGCGCAAAACCTGGCTTTTGAAAAAGGGAAACTCCCGCTCAGCCGCTTAGTTTATTGCTACGGCATAGATTAGTTTTCGCTATGCTTTTATTTTTTTGTGGAATAAAACGATTTCTAGTGTCACTCAGAAATGTAGCTCTGATGAAGTTTATGCTTTAAAAGTTTGCAAACGTCAAAAAATTAGCTGTTGTTTTTTTTAGCATTGATGAAGTTCATGATTAGCAGAGGTGGATACCTAGAGACTGATCTCGGTCTCATCTCGGTCTTGTAACCCCAAAATCTCGTCTCCGTCTCGGATTACTGGGCCTCGAATCCAAGTTGAGACATTGTAGCGATGTGGAAAACGCTCATCGGTATTATAAATATTTCATGATTTTTAGTAAAAATAGATTATTTACACAATTTTTAGCCATTCGAGCGTCATGGTCCTTTTTAAATTTGTATTAGTCACAGTAGAAATGAACCATGGCAATCTTTATCAGGGTTGGGGAGTCGAAAGATTTAAAATCTGACTCCGACTCCTAGAATTTTTAGGATGCCAATTCCGACTACAGCTTCTATAATTTCAAGGATTCCGATTCCAACTACCATTCCTACTCCGACTCTTCAATAAGAGCAATAGAATAATGCAAAATACGATTTGCTTAAAATTTATTTGGTCATATTTCTGTAGTCATGAATCGGGACGTTCGTTAACAGAAAAAATTGGTCACTTATTGGAATCTGTCTCGAATTTCTTGATTTTTGACCCCAAAAAAGTAGCATTCTCTAAAAAAAAATCACACGTCAGAAGTCGGAGTAGGATAAAATATTCCAACTCCGGCTTTTTGTATACTTAAGAATCCGACTTCAATTCCTTCTTAAAACCTTCGACACCGCAACCTTGATCTTCATGCATAGCAATCAAAACGCCTGGACATCGTAATAAAACTGTTTTATTAACTTTTATACGTCTAGCATTTCATATTTTTAATAACTAAATTTGGTGTCTCAAAAAGCGGCTACATCACGATATTTTTAATTGTAATGAAATTTGTATTATGACATTATAATAAGTTACATGTGTGAGCATTAAGCAATTGACACGATTGCGGTTCAAATCCTACGCACTTGGTTCTGTTGTGTTTTGTGGAAAGATACTTTACGGCACTGTTTTTGCTTTATATTTTAATCATACCACACAACAAAACTTAAAAATACAGGGCAACAGCACAACATGGAAAGATATTTTTTGAGCAATGCCACAAGGTTTTGACAAAACGTGAGTTATTTGAGATAGTACTGATTTCGGTATTGATGTCTTTTAAAAGCCAAACGCCTTTTGGAAAAGAAGTCAAGTTGACTTGTAGTCAATAGCCTCATATCTTTTGTTTCTAAACAACGAGGGGAGTGTTGTCCCGACGAGGAGAGTGTTGTGACCAACCTATAAGATTATTTTAAAATACTCCATGCTTTCAACGAGAGTGTGAAAGTGGATGCTCTGATCAAATTATCAATCCCTCAATTTCTCGTTAAATCTGGTCAATGAAGCCATAGTACCCAAAATTGAGTCTTATTTGATTTTGAGGCACTGCAGTAAAGTTCTATAGAAAATTTTACACTCTGCATACCAATACGGCATACGGTTGTTTTGGTGACAGCGTGATATTTTTATTTATTTTCATTTTTACTCACAATCAGCTTGAAATTAATCATAGTGCATGTAGAAATAAAGATTGTGAATAAGGAAGCAGCGACTAAACGATGTACGTTATTACATGCACAACGTATATTGTATATGTATATAGTCTTTTTGGCTGCTTTCTGATAGCATCATGAACGTCCTGGTAAGTCGCTTCCACATCAGGTGAATTCAGCGGCAACAAAGTCTTTTCGAATTTGTTTGTTAAAGCGATGTGATCACTCACTTGACACTGCAAAAACTTTATCGCTTAACTATCATGCCTAGCACTGGCAAAGCAAAACTTGCTAATGGAAGCCTAATAGGCGAGGGTCAATGTTTAACTTGGGAAACTTTCTTGTGATTTATGGTGAAGATTTTTGATGTGGAAAGGAGTTTATATATTTTTTGTGCTAATTGTTTGAACCAAGCTTGTGAAGTTAAAAAAATTTTTTTCAAATCCACCAATTGGACGCTTTCCCTTTGCGACTTCACTAGATCTAATAATTAGACTTCAACATCAGCACATGTAAAAAGGAGTCAGACTCCACCCTAAAATATTCGGCTGAGACAAACCTTGACTTAACGATACAGCTAAAAGCAGGGTTGTGGAGTTGGAGTCCACGAAGTTGCATGTTTTAGGTCGGAGTCGGAGCACTTTTTTTTAGATTTGATGAAGTCAAAGTCGCAAATAGGAGTCGGTTTTTTAGATTTGGTGAAGTTGAGAATTGGATTCCTTATTGCATTTGGTAACTTCGATTTTACGCTAAATTATTTTGCATTTTTACATTTTATCTCTATATTTATTCTTTTGACTCGTAGGAATGCGACGGAGACGCCGTACATAGGCAAGCAATTAAGCAATTACCGACCTGCTCCCAGAGATGCCAAAATATTGCTGTCCGATAAAAATGTTTTAGTTTTTTTTTTTTTTTTTTATAGAGAAGCGACTGAAATTTAGTACTGCTTGCCAAGACCGTCAAGCAGGAGAAATGCCATAAAAGGGTCTTTTCTAAGGACGCAACAAAGTGTCTCGAGTAGGTCTTTAACCGATATCAAGTCAATCACAATCACGGCGCTTTAACGCGCTTCAAGCACTCGACAATTAGGGATCTACGGTTGTGAAATCGGTATTGCTGGAGTCCCACGTAGAGGGATAAAATTGCAGTCGTTTTTTCAGATGTTCTAGAGTAAAACTTTGAAACGTAAAATTTTAAAGAGCTGGAGTTGGAGTAGGATAAAATTTTTCTGTATATACGGAAAATGGAAGAAATTTTTTTGACTTCAGAACCCTGGTTATAAGTCACACTTTGCAACCAGGAAGGATCCAGCAAACAAGAAGCGACACCATTTTACATAAAAGTAGCTTTTAATAATTGTAGAGTTAGCTTTTCATAATATCTTTTCTTGTCTGTGAAAAGTAGATTATAACAGAAAAATTTTTTATTCTTACCCTGGTTACACACAACAGCTGACCAAAGCATTTTTTTTCTGTCAAGTTACGGCATATTATAAGTATTGGTAATGATAAGAGAATACAAGCGGTAGCTTTAGACAAGTGCCCACAATTCTTAAAGACTCTCGACATTTTAGGGAGGCCTAAACTCAAATAAAGACTTTCTTTTTATTGGTCACTTGACTTTCAAAACCGATAAGTAATTTAGCATATTTCGACGCATTTTTTTCAATAGAAATTTTTTTAAATCTTTAGCTTAATTTTTCAAAAGAACTCCCAAACCAAAACTTAAGTTTAATTTAGGAAATAAAAAGCCACATTTGGCCATCAATATAAATCCCAAATCATTTTTAGTTTTCACTTCAATTTAAAGTTTAAAATAGATCAGTGCTAGTAGCCTACTCGCCGTATTTTTGCTTGCTTATTTTCGAATCATATAACTTTTATAAATATGACTATCAATCATATATATGACTATAGCTTCCAGCAATTAACAAAAATTAAAGTTGGAGTGGCCAAAGACAAATACGAATCTCATACCAACTGCAGTAAGCTACATATAAAAAAGCGACTTCAGCTTTAGCATATTTAAAAATTACTTCGATTCTGACTCCAACCAAAAACATGCGACTCCGACTTTCGACTTCTACAACCTCGACTTAAACGAAAACAATTTATGTAAAGTCTCGTGTCTCGTCTCGGTTTTACTACTCCAAGGTCTCGTCACGTCTTGCTACCCCGAAGTCTCATCTCGTCTTGGGCTCAAAGCACCTTGTCTCAACTCCATCTCCGATGACTTGTAAAAGAAAAAGTAGTTGTGCGATGTTGCAGCTTGATTCTCTGAGGCTTTTGTGACTTGCTGACGAAGCATGTAGCAGCATCATAAAATCAGATAAGAAAGTTTCGAAATAGAATTCAAAATATACTTTTAGAGCAAGTGCTAAAATTGAAAATCAGCCGAAGACAGTGATGGCTTTATAAAGGAGGGTTTCAGTGCCAGAAAGAAAAGAGCCTTAATTTAAAAAATTCACTTTGCGATAAATAAAACAATAGTTGAAATAAAATAAAAATTTTTTGTTTCTCGTCACTCTTTTTATTGATAATTTTTCTTTTGAATAAAGGATAGGCCACTTTTCTGTTTTTGTTTCGAGTAAAGGGTAGGCCAATTTTCGCTTAGGAGGTCTATTTTTTTGAAATTTATTGGTGAACCTTGTGCGACCTCTACATTTGCTCAATACTAAAGCCATCCTAACGACAGCATATTAATGCTAACTTTTTGCTTATTTGACTGAAGAAATATTTCTGCATTTCAATGCGGGGAATTGCAAATAGAAGTGGCGATTACTAGCAAAATTAAGCCGGAGCAGTCCGTAGCGCTGTTCTAAAATTTTCTTTTGTAAGTAAAAGTAAAAGTAAATATCACCATTTGGCTTCCTCCAAAAATTAGTTCTACAATAGGGTTAATAACCAAGAATATTACCATGCCTTCAAAAAGATGGTTCCTAACCCGGAAAGACTACATGTTTTTCTGGCGTGCGCAGAACGACTTAAAATATTTGACTCATTCATCAATATTTATTTAAATTAGCTAAATAAAATTTTTGTCCATCAGTCCTTGTAAAATATTACGCCTTATTCTCTCGTTATGAACTAGTTGATTATTTTTTGTATTCAGCAAACCTGCTGCGATATAGTGACAAAATTTTTCGTTTTGATAACAAAGAAAAACGTGCAAATGCTGGTTTATTTAATAAAAATTGTAGCTCTATTTTAATCAAAAAGAGGTGTTTTGTTGCAGTGCAAGCCTACCTCTTTAATTGTATTGAGTACCCTGAATATAAACTTGCTTCAAATAGGCTATAACTGCTCGGAAGATGCTTTTAAGTTAATTTTGTCTCGTTGACATTATATCAAGTTTTAAGACCGAGTTGTTCAAGCAATTTTCTTGATTGGCAGTTGGTCCAATCATCACGTTCGGCCAAACAAAGCGTTTTCCATTTCCTCCTGAGAGTGATGACTTTTTTATCTTTAGACATTGGCTGAAAAAACTGCACCCAACAGATTTATATCCGGCTATAAAAAAAACTTTGCACTAATTTTCTGCCACAATAAAAGATTGGGAAAATTCTTGTTCTTTTTTACAATTTTTACCATCCCTAATTTGATTATTTTTATTATCATGAAGGCTTATTTAACAAACCAGCTTTGCAACAATTTTAGTTACATATTTTTATTTTCATCAAGTTTTGTTTTTTAGAAACATTTTGAACAGTTGCAAGTGTGTTTAATTAGTTGAAGTAACAAGAAAATTTAAGTTACAATGTCTGATGAAAGACTGAACAAAGCTGTCATGCGTGAACTTAAAAGAAGTTCCGTAATCGAATTTGCTCATAGCAAATTAAACGACTGGATTAGGCACACGGCAATTGTGCTGAAATTTGATAAAAAACCGGTTTTTACTCTTGATTACGGAGCGAATGAAACTAACTCAACCCCCGCCACGCGTTTTCTTTATAACGTGGCTGGATCTTTACAGTTTTCTGCAACTGCGTTGAACTTCCTTGCTTCTGGTAGTGCTATAGCAGTCAGTCCTTTTGACTTCGGAACAACTACCATTGTTGGAAGCATTTTAAAGTTTTCACTAAACACTGAGGGGGGCAGGGAGCGAGCGGTTGACTTGCTTGTGAAATTGGCTGATATTACTATGGGAGATTACAGCCTAACAGGAAACAACTGTCGTGATTTCGTTTCACGAGCTAGTGAAATTCTTACTTCTGATGAAGAGAGGAGAGCACGAGTTCGAGAAGAAATTGATAGAACTGAAAGAGAGGACGTTATATTTGTCTTTGCAGTTGGAGCGGCAATCCTCGCTGCAATTATAATTAGTCTTGGAAAAACTTTACGAAATATAATTGGATGACAAGTCCTTCCGATTCAGAACAAAGATCGTCTCGGCGTCAGCGAGAATTTTTTATTTTTTTTTATTTTATTTCTATATTTATCCTCCTGACTCGCAGGAAAGCGACGGAGGCGCTAATACATAGGATAGGCAATTACCCCGACCTGCTTCCGGAGATACCAAGATATTGCTGTTCGCTTGTAATTTGATAGAGATATAACTGTCATTTAGAACTGCTTGCCAGGACCACCAAGCAGGGGAATGTGCCGTAAAGTGCCTTTCCCATGGACACAACAGAATCTATTTTATTCGAATCTAATTTATTCTCTAAAAAAATTATTCCCGTATTATTTGCTTAAAAAATTAAAATTTATTGACTTCTTTTTCAAGTGTTTACTAATTTTTGCTTATATTTTGGATGTAATAGATATTTGTACTGCTTAGTTTAATGTAAAGTGTTTAGATACATTACTTTGCGTTTGTATATAAAATGTATTTACTGGTATAGTATTTGCTTACTCATCTACGGCTATATTTGTTACAGGGTTGGAAATGTAACCCAAGTTTAATCGAGTTCGAGTTCTTCCTTTTTAATTTTTTAGCTTAAATTTGGGTTTTCTAATTTTTGAACGAATTTACGCTAAGCTTAAGTGCAGCAAAATGAGTTATTTTTATGACCAACCTTGGAAGTATGTATAAAATTGCAACTAACAAATTTTAAAAATATTTTTTTAAAACTGCATAATTTTTTAAAAATTGAATTGTAATAAATATTGTAAGCACGCATGCTATAAAAACCAAGCCTCGATTAGGCGTATACAGTACATGATGTCACAACTTTACTCAGGAATCAAAAAGGACCAGATGAACTAGATAACCCATATACCTGCGCTGAAATAAAGTTGTGTTTATTTCGTTTATGCCGGCTATAAAAATAGTTCGAGGCTGAAGTTCTTGATAGAGTAAGTTTGCCTAAGTACGAATGGATTGTTATAAAACTTCCTCTACAAATAGAAAAAAATCACAGTTTCTAACTATAAAGTATATATTTACAAAATCAAAAAAAACTAAAACCATTATCGCAAAATTTGACCCTCAAGCTTCATCAAACTTCAAAGCGATTCATAGCACTAACAACTGCGAATAATCACTCAAAAACTTGACACTGACTAATTACGTATAAAAATAACTTAGCGCCCCGATGGAGAATATTAAACTTAATATTTCGTCCTTCACACAAGCTAAACAATTCTATCTCATTATAGAATTAACTTCCAAGGCGTCAACACTGAACCTTGACTATAAAACTTAAACAAACTTAAACAACGTCAGACAGGCGAAACACTTAAACAACGTCAGACAGGCGAGAGCAACACAAACGATTCTTAAGCACTTATTCACTAGAATAAAATGATAAAATTTAAGGCGCTATTTATATTTTGTATATCAGCCAATGTTAAGATAAAATAATTGAAAATTAGAACAAACAAGAATTTTTAGATTAACTATTTTTTATTATATTAGGTCAGGGTGGTCCAACTTCAGCACTCTTGTGGGCCACTTTTCAAAGTTATTTGAGTTTGCGGGCCTCAGCCGGTTAAAAACACCTATTTTTGTCCCAAAAGCATAGCGTTCTCCAAAAAAAAAAAAAAAAAAAAAGTCTTCACTTGGTATCGGTCTCAACCCTAGACTCTCTTCCATCAGCTCGCCATTGTTGCCACTGCTTGTAATCGACAAGGTTTGTGCAAAATTGTTCCGCGGGCCGCACAAATTCCATCCGCGGGCCCGTAGTTGGACCACGCTGTATTAAGTTAAGCAATTGAACAAAGCAAATTTTGACATCACAATACAATCATATAATAAACGGCAGCGTGATCAAGTAGTTATAGCGCCGCGCTTGTGATCAACATTGTCTCGGTTCAAAACCCACTCGCGCCATTCTGTTATGTCCTTGGGAAAAATGCTTTACGGCACTTTCCCCTGCTTGGTGGTCTTGGAAAGCAGCTCTAAATGACAGTCATATCTCTATCAAATTTGCAAGCGCACAGCAATATTTTGGTATCTCCGGAAGCAGGTCGGGGTAATTGCCTACCGTATGTATTAGCGCTTCTGTCGCTTTCCTGCGAGTCAGGAGGATAAATATAGAGATAATAAACAAATTATGTAACATATAATGTCAAATTAGTTTAATAGTAGAAGGTAATACTTATCATTTCTTGAACACTTAAGCCAAATTGATTTCATCGGCTGCAAAAGCGTTGCAATACTTCATAACTTTAAATGAGAGAAACAAAAAATAAAAATTGTGCACTAAAGTTGACTATTTTTATTCGGGCACAAGCTTTCGTGAGCTAATGCTCACTTCGTCAGGTGCAATGGAATAAAAATGCAATCAAAACAAGATTTACAAAACGGCATTAAACGTAAAAAAGAGATATATGTGACGTAATGAAATATAAAAATATCGGATAGAAAAGACTAAGTTTGAGAGAATACGGCAGTACGGTAAATTACACCAATTTAAACAAAAAACAAATGCGAGAAAATGGCATGCAAGTATAGAACGATGTGAAATGGAGAAAAAAGTAAAAAGCATAAATGACCCTCACGTTTACAAAAATAAATATTACACGTAGTTAGACATGAACGAATAATCTCTATTTAAACCTTGGTTAACGCAATCGAGTTTGAAAATAATTTTTTGCTCTTCCACTTCCCGTTGTTGCTTTGTTTTGCCTTTAACTTTCTGAATTACAGCTAGATTGTCCAAAGTGTGGTCAGGTTTATTAAAATGTTTGGCTACCGATTTGTTTCTGTTGTGTTTGATGTCGCTCCTGTGTCCGTTCATCCGTTGTCTGATTGAGTTGCTTGTTTCTCCAATATAGATTGCTTTAGAGCAGAAATTACATGAAATTGCATATAAGACATTAAATGAATTACAGCTAAAGTTTCCAAAGATTTTTATAGGGACTCCGTTAGGACCAGTTATTGTAGGATTAGTATTTATGTTGGGGTAGAGATGGCATTTAGGAGATTTGCAGGGAAAGGTGCCCGTGATGAAACTTTCATTTGGTAAGGAGGCAGATGTAAGTAAAAGTTTGAGGTTAGGAGGTTGAACATATGATATAAGTGGTGATGCAGAAAAGATTTGGTTAAGATGTGGGTCTTTGTTTAGTAAAATTTGCAAATTTTTAACAATTTTGTTGATAGGTCTAAAATAAGGGTGGTAAGTGAGGACTAAGGATGTGCAATCAGATTCTGATTTGGTTTGATATTTGAAAAGGGCTGCTTGGGGAATGGACATGGCCTTAATTATTTGGTTTTTGAAAGTTTTGGGTTTGTATCCAAGTGCGATAAGCGCATTTTTAATGTGTCAATTGTAAATTTAACTCTTTTTCATCAGAGCATATACGCTTGTAGCGTAGAGCTTGGCTAAAAATTATGGAGTCGAAGACGTGTGGGGGATGGGAGTTGGTGAAGTGTAAATGGGTTTGGGAATGTGTAGGTTTTTTATATAATGAAGTTTGGAGTGCATTATTTTTAAGTCTAATAGTGGTGTCCAGAAAATTAACTTCCTCAGTCGAGCGGTTCATTTTAACGTTAATGTCCGGGTCCTTTGAGTTAAAATCTTTGTAAAATTGCATTAGTTTTTCTTCTCCATGTGTCCAAAACAGAAAGATGTCATCAATGTATCTGAGGTATATTATGGTTTATTATTGGTATTTTGTAAGAAGTTTTCTTCCAGGTTGGACATAGTATTGGCATACTGAGGAGCCATTTTTGTTCCCATTGCAGTACCTTTGAGTTGTAAAAATTTATGGTTTCCAAAGTTGAACTAGTTATGTTTTACAATGAATTCAGTGGAGTAGATGATGACGTCAGTTAGTTGGTTGTCAGGAAGTCGGTTCTTTAGGGCTTTTAATTCGTTGTTGTGGGTTATATTACTGTAAAGCGAGGAAACGTCCAGGGTAGCCAGAATGGTATTTTGGGGTACTGTTTTAATTTTCTTTAGCTTGTTTAAAAAGTCAGTAGTATCTTGGATAAAACTATTGGCAGCCTGTGCATAAGGTTTGAGTAGGGTCTTTACGAAGTGTGATAAGTGTTCAGTAAGAGTGTTATTGTTAAAAATGATAGGTCGGCCAGGATTGTTGGGTTTGTGGATTTTGGGTAGAAGGCAAATTTTTCCAGATTGTGGATTGGGGGAATGTAGGATAAGAGTTGGGATTTATAGGGATCTGGAAAAGGTTTAATAAGTTTAGTTAGTTTTAATTTGAGATTCTTAGTCTGATTTAAAGAAAATGATCGGTAGTTTTGTTGGTGGTTGAGTTGATTTTTCCTTCCTTTATATAACCGTAGCTCCGTCTTTGTCAGCTGGTTTAATTATAATGTTTTTGTTTCTCTTTAAATATTATAAGAAAGCTAAGTGAAAATCAAAATAAAGATTTTTACTTTAAATTCAAGGTCATAAAGTAGATTTCGACTAAATTTTTCCCAAAAATTAATTGACAGCCAAAAACTCTTCTCATAGTCTTAAGTTTGAAAGGACTTTTTGATGATGTTTATTTTATGAATTTTAACACAAAAAAGCAAAAGAACAGAATTGGTGTCAAACAGCCTAAAACTCGAATTGAAAGTGGTTCTATTTTGAAATATTTTTGCGACGTATCAGTAGGGATTTGGCTTAGAAAAATGAGGTGCCAAAAAATCAAAACGTATAATTTGAGACCTTTATTTTAAGAATATATTTTAAAGATACGAGACAGGAGAAAAACGAAGAATTAAGCTCTGGCTTTGCTATACATTGTTTACGAGTATAAATGATTAAGGTTGATTGCATACCAAATTGAGTATCACCAAATAATTTTTGACCTTATTCGATGTCATTAACTTTGAAGGTCAGTTCAGACAAAAAAAGAAAAGTAGGAAAAATGACCATGGCGCAAAGTTTTTTACATTAGTCGAAAAAGATTAAAGTTGAAATATTTCAACTTTTTTACCTTAGTTCAGAATGGAAGCGGTCGCAAAAACAACGAGCGGAAAGTGGAATTTTCAGTTAAGCTTTCCACTTTCAATTTGAAGTGACCAAATGAATTTTTTATCCTTCTCATGGATCTCTTTATCCTCAACGCAGGGATGTCCAACCTGCGGCCCACTTCTTATTCAAATTTTTTAGTTATATTTTCATAACTACATCGGATTTGATGTCACTGCTGTCATAGTAACGTATAGGAAAACAACGTGAATACGTCAGTTGACTGCTGCGTCGAGTGACGTTTAATAAATTGATCTATAAAAACTTTTTTGGACAGAGTTTATCATAAAAACGCTTGCCCTAAGCATCATTTTCAGTATTGACATTTTTTGGCGATTAATTTAATGTTCAATATGTTATTTCAAACATTTTTTACAATATCTAATGATAGTTGTAACTGACTTTCGTGGTAATAACGGTAGTAACTTTGAACTATTGTGGAGTTGTTTGGAATGAGATTATTCTAGCAGCAGCGATACTGCTTGTGGTAAAAAAGAGAATCGTGTAGATTTATACAGAGAGGGGAAAGAGGATCATACATTTTTTGAAATTCTAGCTCCTATTTAGGAATTTAACCTATGGTTAGGGTCCAGGGTTGCACCGTCAGCCAAGGAAAGTGTCACCCTTAGTCGGCAAAGCTCAGTTGACTGAATGCCTGAAAGTATTGGTAGGTTGTCAATAGTGACAGATATTCAAAGTTAGAGGTCCGAGGCAAGGAATCCCAAAATTTGGTGTTCTCTAAAAAAAAAGATCTTCACCTCAAATCGATCTTCTTTTTTTGTATTTTTCTCCCAAAATCATCGTCATCTCTAAAAATAAAGGTCTTTACTTTGAATTCAATCTCGTATTTCCCACTTTTCGTCCCAACTTCATAATAATCTCTAAAAAACATATACAGCAAAATGGAACTATATGCGGTATTTTTGAAAGGGAGCCAAAAAAGAGGGGGGCCCGAGGCAACTACCTCATTTGCCTCACTCAATATCCACCACTGGTTGTCAATGGAGTGGGAAGCAGGCATCCACGGACAATAGACAAAGCGTCTTGGAGGACATTGTCTATGAAGTGAGTGTGAGCGCTACAATATCGAACTGGTGCGCAGTAGTCAGCTATTAACTAGAACAGAGATAGGGCAGCTCTGCGCAGTGCTTCGGCACCAGCACCCATCCTGAGCCTGCAAGTTACTTCAGCAGTGTAACGCGCTAATATTGTTTTTTGCTTAATTTCACGAGATGGTGACGGAATGTGAACGATCTGTCCACAAAATAAGTGGGGTTGGACAAAATGATAAAAGTCTAATGCTGTTGTAGACTTTTAGCTCATTTTTCAAATTAATAATTCAACCTCAAATTTTATAGATATTTAATTTTGTGTCCCGCTAAATGTACTTAAATTTATGATTTGGCCCATTATGAAAAAAGGTTGGACATCCCTGACCTAGAATAATCGACCACTAACTTATACTGGCAAAAAATTGGCGTGTCTCGATAAAATGCAAAGCTGTTTGGGTCGGTGGTTTTTCATTTTCTTTTTTTTTATTATGTTTACCCATGATAAAGAAGTCTGCTGGCACGATCCGACAAAATGTAGTTCACAAAACGGAAAACTTTGAACCTGGCAGACTGTGTTTGTTAATTGTGGCAGACATAAGGAGAAAAAATTCACAATAAAATCTATCAATCGATTAACACATTTTACGAGCGGAAAAAATTAATAAACAACACAAAATAAAAAATAAAATATACGTAATAATATATTTATTGTACATAATTTAATTAAAACGTAAGGAGACTACGATTTGAACAGTTAAAAAACTTTGCTTTTGGGTTACGCTGCAAAATTCATGATGTAACATTTTGCAAACATCTAAAAAATATACGTATATAAATAAAACGTGTTTGTTTTTACCTTCGGTTGTTTGACGCTTTGTTTGGCTTTTATCAGGGTTGCAAACTCGAATTCAAACTTAAACTCAAAGAACTTTGTCTTTTTTGCCGAGCTTGGACTCAAACTCAAACTTAAACTCCAAAAAAAATTGCTGAACTCAAACTTTAACTTGAACTCAAAAAATATTTAATCAAATTTGAATTCATTAGTTAAAAAGTTTTGAAAAGAGAATAAATAGAATTTTAGATTTTGCTTTTGACATTGAATTGTTAAATTTTAAACGCTATTGATTAACTTAGGAAATATTTGGGTATAGTCAGAATTTTTCGGGCAATGAGAGGAAAATAAATGGGCAAGAAAAATTTTTGAGCACAGAGAACTAACCACTTTTGCAGCAAAAGTTTTCAAATTTAGAAAAAAATTACGGTTGGAGGTGAAGATTTTGTTTCAAAATCCCTACTTTTTTGGGATAAAAATTGAAAAATCTGAGACAGATTCCACGTAAAGACCTTTTTTTTGATCTTCACTCTAAGTTTGAGACAAAATTTTTTCTCATTTCTGCAAAGTACAAAAGATCATGATTCGGTTTAAGTTATAAAATTTGGGAAAAAATCTATTGCCCCCCAATATTTTTCCAGCTGGTACGTCTATAAAACGGCTTGTTTTATTATTTTTTATTATTTGTTTATCTCTTCGTGCTAGCCTTCCAATTTTTAAAGTTATTGTATAGATTGTCTTAAGCAAGCTACGGATTTTTATATTATTGAATAAAACTCAAACTCGAACTCGGACTTCCGAATTTTTTATGAATTCGAATTCAAACTTGAACTTGAATAAAAATCAGTGGCGTACCCTGACTTTTCAGGTCAGGCATGCAATGATAAAATGATGACGTCATCAGTCTCAAAATTTAGCTCAATTTTAATATTTGATGAAACAAGCAATTTTTAAAATTTTGCAATTTATAGTCCTAGTAAATACACAAAGTTTTTTCATTAGTTAATGAAAGGTAAAAACAATAGTTTCTACTTTCTAGGGTTTCTCAATAATCGCAAATATAAAATGTTTTTCCTGTATCGAAGTTATCTATCGAAGTAGGCAAAAGTGCTGAGTAAGCTTGCTTTTTTCTATAATTTTCTATAAAGCTGTACTAAATGATCCGAGTTGCAATCGATAAAACGTATTTGTGCCGTTATATCAAAAAAATAATCAACATAATATCATCAAAATTTTTATACTTTGAGAATTTTTTCAAGATTATTTTTTTATTTTTTTTATATAATTATTTTTTTATAAAATTTCTAGGCAATGCATGACTTGCATGCATGGAGAATACGCCCCTGATAAAAATCTATCAAGTTTGCAACCCTAGTTTTTATCTCAAGAAAAAATGAAAAGCAATCAATTCGTCATGATTGGATGAAATATTTATGGCAAATATTGCGATACGCCCATGCGTGCTTGATAGCGCGGTCGCATCTAGCACAACTGCTAGAAAATGACTTGTGAAAACTTAACTTTTGAATACGGGAAAGCCCCGTAGCGCTTGACTTTGTGACAAATAACAATTTGTACATTAAAGAAGCTCAGTTTGAATTACTAAATAGAATAAAAACGCTTCGATCAGCAGCTTAAAAATTACGTTTCAGCCTTATTTTAGCGATTAGATTTTAACAGGATAAAGCAACAATTATTTCAAAGATAGCTCAAAGTATAGTTGTGCGAAACTTATATCGCAAACAATCAGAAAAATATTGAAAAAGTTGCAGTTGTATAGTTGCGGTCTTTAATATTGCAAAAGCCGATTAAAGTTATTTGTATGAAATTTAATGCCTTTGAAAGCGTCAGTTGAATTTTCATTCAGAAAATGTCATTTTAAATTAAAATACCTTGCTGATTTTTTGTTTGGTAGGCTAGTATCACCAATAAAACATTAGGAATAATTCACAAGGTTGATACTTAGTGATGAAATTTTACTACATTGTTAATTAAAGATTTGTTTAGATTAAGGCAAGATCGGCGAAGGGGTGCCAGACCAAAATATTTTGGGGGGTGAAACAACTTTGTTCGAACTTTATGCGACGATTGCTCCAATCACGATTTTGCGTGATTTTATAAAAAAACAAACAAAATATGGTACATACAGTAGGCCTATAACGATGCAAAGCACATTAGTTGGGATATTTAAAAAATCAATTTCACAAGTAGGTTTTATTCTTGGAAAAATCATCTTTGCTTAAAAAAAGCAATTCAATTAATTATTAAATCTAATGCACAACATATGAAAATAAACCATTTGAGCATAAAAGTATAAAAGTACTAAAAAAACTTTTAAGAATGCAATATAGGCTATACATACTATTTGGTGGTAAAATATATTGCTCCAAAATTTTTTGAAGGTGAGTCAGCTTGGGGAGGGATCACACCCTCCTCCCCTCCCTGCTTTTTACGGCTTTAAAGATTGGCAAAAAAATAAACCTGATTTAACAGTGGTTTCATAGCCGTACCTGCCGGGGGGGCAGGGGGAGCAATTGCCCCCCAAGTTTCGAAGATTTGGGCAAAATTAAGATTTTTCGGGCAGTGAGAAAAAAATATTTGGGCAAAACCATAATTTTTCGGGCAGCGATACGAAAAATTTGGGCAAAGTCAGGAAATTTAGAGAGGTGACGATGAGGAACTGCAAAAAATAATAACCCAAATTTAGGTGAAGACCTTTTTTTTTTAGAGATCACCATGATTTTAGGACAAAATTGGTTTTTCGTCTGAGAATCTCAGACAATTTTTTTGTCATATCCGAAATGTACTATAAAATCATGATTTGGGCAAACGTCACAAAATTTGGGCAAAACTTCATTGCCCCCCAAAATTTTTTGGGCTGGTACGGCTATGAGTGGTTCAGTTCGATATGTAAAAAAGATCTCTTCGTTGAAAACTGCAATGACACAAGCATTAGCATATTTAGGGGAGATTGTGCCCTGGCCCCCTCCTTAGAGATGAATAATACGAGAAAGCAGAAACAGATTCAAAGTGAAGAGCTTTTCTTATCAATTGAAAACAAATTTTCCACTAAGCATATTTGACTTCTTCATATAACCATAAATAAAAAAGAAGCAGATCACTATCAAACGTAAAAAATTTTTTGTTATTAAAAGATATTAAAAGGAACAAAAAGAATAACTTAATTTACAAAATTACTTAATTTACAAAATTACTTACTTCATTTACATAACCAATTACTTAGTTTACGTAATTACCTGCTCCAAATATCAAAAGCAATACGTAGGCGAGACTGGTAGAAAATTTAAAACACAAATGACAGAACATCTTCGTAACATTTGCAAACACACAAACACTATCATCGGTCTACATTTCAACACTACAGATCATACCATAGAACATATGCAAGTCAATACCATAAAAAAACTCTATAAATCTAGCAATTATCGGAAAGCAAAAGAACTATTTTGAATTAATAAATTACAAACATTAAAACATGGTCTCAACAAAAAAGATTATTATTGAGTTTTGTTCTTCAGCGCCATTTTCCTACAAATGTTAATTTTATACTTTATTGCTTTATTTTTGCTCGTTACGTTTTTTATGCAATGTATTTAAGTCGTCCGATCTTTCAAAAGAATTTGTACAAGTTATTGCCACTTTACGGTAATTATTACGTTCCATTATTATTGTGAATCCATAAGACGTCATAGATTTTGTATGTTTGATAGTTACTACTCAATTTTATCTGCTGATTAAACAGCTGATTAAGAACAGGTTTTATTCTTTTTCTTCCTCTTAATATCTTTTAATAACAAAAAAAATTTTTACTTTCGATCATCATCTGTTTCTTTTTTATTTATAGTTATCTGAAGAAGTTAAATAAACGAAAGCTTATAGAGCTGAGTGGTATTTAGCTGAGATTTTTTGTTAAAAATAATTTTTTAAAATAATTTTCTCAGACTATGTATCCTACAATAGATACTACGAAAAGCGTGATAAAAGAAATGCAAAACCTTTGTGATCGCCGAGAGAGCTTTTTTGTTTATAATGCACGGTAAGTAACAAAGCGAATGAGTTAGTTTTGCTGTAACAAAATGCAAGCCTTTGTAGTTTAGTTAAGATTTTATCTAATTGAAACCTATATAGATATGAATTGATTGGACAATTTAATGGCTAAATACAGCGTTTGTAAAATAACTTCTCCTTTCGGCCTTTTCCTTCAGTCAGGGGTGGCCACAGCGTATCATCATTCTCCAAACCTTCCTGTCTTCAACATTCGTCTCCTTTGCACCAACTTCCCCCATATCTTCCTTCCTGTGCTTTCGAAAACTTTTTTTCACATATATTGGTGTATTTTTCGTTTTGAAGCACAAAACAAATAAATAGATTGATTGATTGATTGATTGATTTACATCTAAAAATCTTCTTTTGGTTTCCCTCTTAACATCATCTTTATTCTTAACGGTTCTACCTTAACTGTACCCCTGTTGTACTCATTTCTAATCTTTTCTTTTCTCGTCACTCCCATTACAAACTTTTACATTTTCATCTCTGCAACTTCTATCTCTTCTACTTGTTTCTTTGTAACCGCCACCGTCTCAAGTCCATGCACTATTGCTTGTCTCACCACTGAACTGTACATTTTTTTTACTCTACCTGGTAACCTCCTGTCACAGATTACCTCTAATTCTTCATCCGTTCCGTCCTGCCTGTACTCTCTTCTTTACCTTCGTCTCACAACTACCACTTTTTTGCACTGTTCATCCCAAATACTTAAATTCCTTTTCTCTTGGCACGTTTGTGTCCTCCACCTTCACTGCTTTTTTTGTCATTTTCTCTATTTACGCACAGATATTTGGTCTTTGATCTACTTACTTTCATCCATCTTCTTTCCAATGCATATCTCCAGCATTCTAGTCTCCGCTTGACTTCTTCCCTGGTCTCTTCGCAAATCACAATATCATCAGCAACAGCATCGTCCATGGTGGTTCTCTCCTTACTTCGTCCGTTAGCCTATCCATTATCACTGCAAACAGGAATGGACTTAACGCTGATCCCTGGTGCAGTCTAACCTTAACCTTGAAACTTTCTTTAGTTCCTACTGCACACCTCACCACTGTTTCGCTTCCCTCATACATATCCTGTACAAGTCGCACATACTTTTCCAGTATTCCTGATTTTCTCATACAGTGACACAGCTCTTCCTGCTGAACCCTGTCGTAAGCTTTTTCTAGGTCTACGAATACACAATTTAGCTCTCTTTGATCCTCCCTGTAATTTTTCATCAACATTCTTAAGGCAAACATGGCATCGGTGGTTTCCTTTCCTGGCATAAATCGATATTGCTCTCACTAAACTCTGTAGGCCTACTCTATCCCCTAGCCTGGTTTCAATTATTCTTTCCCATATCTTCAAATTGTGGCTTTTTCAAGATAAAAATTCAAAGATAGAAATTTCCATATTGAAAAATAGAAACAATAATAAAAACTCAACGTTTTAGTATACTATAAAATCAATAAACCTTCTTCAGGAGATTAAATGAAACATAAACATCATCAGCAATGAAATCACAGCGAACAGTAAATTGCAAAAAAGATAAAAATACATTTGTAATCTTGCCATTCACATCAACAAAAATAAGGTATTATGATTAGTTTATTAACCAAACCATCTAAACTAATTACGGAATCGAAAGATTTTAATGAAGAAAAAGAAATGCTGCGATATACGTTGGAAGATAACAACTACCAAAATTGGTTTATAAAGAAAACATTTAATTGATTTAAATTCAGCAAAATTGAGGAGAAAGAAAAGAACAAAAAGCTACAAAGGAATAATGACCCTACTTTACTTTCCAGATATAACTGAAATTTTAAACCGTTTAATTACAAAAGCAAAATATCAGTATGTACAAAACCTCTTCAAACAATTAAGCAAATTTTACCAAACCAAAAGAATCCAATTTAACCAAAGCAACAACCAGGAGTAATTTATGAAATTCCGTGTTTACATTGTGATGGCATTTACATAGATAAAACTGGTAGGGCATTTTGTACGAGATGTAAAGAACACATGCGTGATGTGAATCCAAAATATTTAGCACGATTAGAAAGTAATGATATGAACAAAAAACCTGCTCTGGTAAAACATGTATATTTACAAAATCATCACATAGATTGGAATAACTAAAAAATTTGGGAAAAAAAACATATTACACAAACAGAAGATTTTTAGAATTCTTTTTTTATTCAATCAAATAATTATGCTTTTAATGACAAAACGGATTGTTTTTATCCAACTGCTTACCATAATTTAAAAGTTTTTAAATAATTGAAATCCGTTAGATGTCGTTATAGATTACAAATGTACTTTTTTTCTTTTTTCTTTTTTTGCACCGCTGTGATTTCATTGCCGATGATATTTATGTCTCATTTAAATCTTTTGAAAAAGGTTTACTGATTTTATAGTATACCGAAACGTCAAGTTTTTATTATTGTTTCTCTATTTCAATAAAAATCTAACAGCAGTTTAGATTCTAATTTTACCAGAAGATTATGAAAAAAGATTTTAAATTCTTTTTATTTATCAAGTGTAGGGGTTAAGACATTTGATAAAAGTAGCTTTTAGAAAGGAAAGGTGACAATTAGAACGAACGAAAATAGAGAATCTGTTATCGCTGTAACAAAGAGAGCATTACGTGTTGCCTTAAAAATGCTAGCCAATTTGCCAAATTGGCGACAATGGGAGTTACTATTACTTTGCAGGGATGAGGACATTATTTTGGCTTCCATAGGCGAGAAGATTAGTGACAAATTTGGGAATGTGTTGTTTAATACGCTCTTGCAAGCGTTGGGACTTGCACCCCATGTACCGACTATCACAGTGGTATACCAATTAGTTGATAACATTGTTTGAATAACGAAAGGTGGTATGTTCTTTTTAGGATTGGCAACAGCTGTCTGGTAGTAAAAATAAAATACGGGTTTCGACAGCGAAGTATTGAACTGCCGTTGTTGATTTGTATTTTGAATCTCATCGAAAAAGTTCTTATCCATGAAACATGGAGGTAGACAAGAAATGTTTTTCGTTTTGTACATTGGCTTTGTATCTATTGTAGTTGTTCAGTTTTCAAATAACAGTTAAATTAATTATATGTACCGGGTTGAAATGGTGAATGACATAAATTAAACTTTGTGCAATTTCGTTTACAATTTACTGTTCGAGGAGATCATAAACTCCCTGTGAACCAATCTACTAATAGGAATAATTTTGCGTCTTTGGGGGTCTCTATTTTTAATTCTTTTCTCACCTCCCTTAGTCCTGAATTCACTCTGTTCTTTACTAGAGTTTGCTCATGAGAAATAAACCATCCATTACATTCCCTTCTTAGACGTATTGGTATAAAAAACTAAGAATTAAAATTTGTGATTTTGGTATACAGAAAACCAACTTTTAGTGGCCAGCACCTACTCTGAAATTCTTTTGGTTTTTTACTTTTAGTCAAAAGCTCTCGACCAATGAAAGCTCCCTTTTATATTTTATAACTCAGTTGGGCTTGCTTCTTTTTTCTGACTATTTCTCCTGAAAAGTGTCAAATAAAAGCTTTGGGAATGACTGCAATTGTACTCGCTATTTTTAAATTCTCTACGAAGCACCATCTCTTCAACTTTTTGGTCTTCACTAAGTTTTTAGTAAATATTTGTCTAAAACGCTAAAATATGCGTTTGTTAAAAATCGTCTGTTAAAAATGCCTTTGCCTGAAAAAGTGCCCTTTTTTAAGCTTTGCCTTTTCTTCCCAAAAATTTTCCCGCGCCCCTGGTCTTCACTTAAGTTTAAAAGTAAAAATCTTCTTTAATTTAGAGTGATCACTCAAATAAGTTTTCATGTGCAAAATTGAACCTGGGTATTTTATTTACCCCACCCGCAAATATTTTTGATAAACCAAAATGACCTTTGCCTTAAAAAGCTCAAACGCCCTTGATTTATTTTAGACCATTGTTTTGTAAGCAAAAGTTGATATTGTAAACGCATCTAAAATATTGACAATTTTTGACTTAAACGAAGTGCTTTTAATGATATAAGAGAGCTTCAAAAAAAATTTATTTATATTCATGACTGAAAGAATGTGAACAAGATTATGTTGATTCAACCCAAGCTAAAAATACATTTATTGCTGTAGCCGTTGTGCTCAGTCAATGGTTATTTTCTTAGCTAATTTTTTTACTCCTCTATTGTGAAATAGTAGAAGTGTCTTTCCGGAAGATACAACAGTATAATAAGAATAAAAGTTAAACCAAATTATATCATCTTTAAATTACGATCAACCTTAAGTAAAAATACCATAAAAAAACTTTTAACTAGAAAGCAATATTTTGGCATTTTCTAAAACGGACTCGGATAGTGGCTTGACAGTTGCTTCATATTGAACACCTCCGCTGTTGTCCTGCAAACCCAGAAGACAAATAATTGATATCATCATGATGATGATAATAAGAAACGTGATAACATTGTTTCGATTCAACTCTGTTCGGATCTTGGCTTTAAGGTTGTAATCTTAATAAAGATATTTTACGTCACTTCTTGGCTGTAATTCAAAAGTGTGCAATCTTTTAACGCTGCTGGACCAAACGCGTACAGCAAAATTAAACCATGAGTCGTACTTGCGTTACTTGTGGATTATTCTTTTGTTACTACGAAAGCGATTTAGTTTTATTACTAATCATAAAAAGTTTTTTCCATTTCCTTCAACAAGATGTTTAAAGTTGATTTACTTTGTCAATTATTTTATCTAGATTCAAGACGTGGAGCTGTAAAACTATAAAATTATCCAACAATCATTTGAAAGGCAAGGGCCATCTCTCTCTTTGTGGCCTGCAGGTTGCACACCCCTGCTGAAAATGAACAAAATGTGATTAAAAAACTTTAAAAAAACTCTCAAATATCAGCTAACTTACAACAAGGAAGCTAGAGTGACAATAAACAAGACCACTTTATCTAAATTTTAAAATTATTTATATGCTAAGACATAAAACCACAAAAAATTAATCATAGCAGTGATAAAATCGTACTGGTTATCATTGGACTAGAATGAGCTTCTAACAAACAAAATCTGTTGTAACATAAAGTCTTCAACAAAATTTTAAGCTACCAACTGATTTCATGAAATCGTTTTGCATAAACTTTAAGAAAACAAAGTCTTAGTAGACTACGACTTGTTATATATAATATTGTAAAATAAAGTTTATAAAGGTTCTTGTTCTAATACTAGATTTAGATTTGCTATTTAAAGTTTTTAAATTAAATATGAATGCGTATCATTTACAAGTACAACACCGCGAACGTGAAAAAGTTTTCGATTTGATCGATGTTAGCGATAAACTTGAATTTGCTTGGAACCAGAAGCGTGGCGTCATTGGTCACACAGGAGTCGTGCTCATTTGTGACGGAAAACCGGAATTTACTTTTGATTTTGGTCCTAGTTTAGCATACTGCGGTGACAGTGGAAACTTTCTGCTAGCGGTGAATAAGTCAGCGCAAACATCATCAGCTGCTTTTCAAAGCCCGGTTCAGAGCGGCATTTCAATTAATCGATTCGATGAATCGGAATCGATCATAAAAGGTTCGATTATTGCGGTTCGCACGTGGAGCAAGCGGCAGAAAACAAAGGCTAAAAACGCCGTTTCTGGTCTTCTCAGCCTTACAATGGGCGACTACACTCTGCTGAATAACAACTGTAGGGAATTCGTGAAAAAAGCCAAAGAATTTTTGACCAGTTTTTGGGAAGAAAGCGAGGAACTTTTGGATTGGGAAAATGACTACGATATTGTGCCGAGAAAGCGTCACGATTTTGATCAGGATATGAAGCGAGTGGAGACTGTCGATAGTGCGAAAGTTGCAGGGGCTGGTGTTCTGGCTGCTCTCGTTGTTGGAGCTGGGGCTTTACTTGCATTGGGACTTAGCAAAGTGCTGGAGCCAGATTCTCGTGAGAGGAATCCTACCAGCAAGAAATAATCTCCAGCTCTTGATTTATGCGCGATCAGTGTTTATGAGATAATTTTTTGATTAAATTGTTGGTCTGAAAACTGACTCCGTTTACAAGCGCATACGCAGGGTTACCACGCGGCATTAAATCAAATTAACTCAGGAAATAGCAAAAACTGTACTGCTAATCATAAAAAATAGTAAATTACCAGCTGAATTCTACAGTTAATTTGTTTTTATGTCGCATTTTTATATCGTAATAGCCATTTTTACAACTTTGTATTATAAACAATGGTCAAGTTTAAAAAAATATTTTTACATACCATAATTTTGGACTAAATCATTTATCTAAGTCCTTAATCAATTCAATTTGTTTTGTATGAGTAATTAAAAAAATTAGCCGGACTTTTATTTTTATGACATTGGTAGCTTGGCCAAGTAGATATTGATAACGATCTCAATCGACTTAGTTTGGGTTCAACTTATAACCTGCCGTTCTGTTGTGCCCTTGGTAGAAAAAAGGCTTTAGAGCTTTCTATTCGCGTGGCGACCTTAACAAGCAGCTTTAAATTTTCGTCATATCACTAACACAGCTAAAAAAAATATTAAAAAAAACTAAAATATTTTTACAAGAAGCAAGTGCGAGTACGTATTAATATTTTACCGAAGGTTGCTTTAAGTTTGCTGCTTTCGATGTTGTTTTGGGAGTCAAGTTAATTAGAGATAATAATGTTTATTTCTTGCAAAAGAAAAAAGCTTTAATTTTTTTTTATTTAATCGTTGTCATAATTAGGTTGTTTTATCTTTTTATTTTTGTTTTTTTATGATTTAATATTTTAATTAGCAAAAAATTACTTGAAAAATTGTCCACGTGAAGTATAAAACTGCTTGACTTGTGATGCCGTAAAACATAAATAAAATTAAGTTTTAAGAGTGGCAGCTATTTTAATTAATTTCTGTACACTGTACAGTAGGGACAGAAACCAATGGCTTGCGAGCCAGATGTAGCTCTTTTGATGACGGCATCGGGCTCGCGGTGACATTTTTTAAGGGCCACTTTCTACGAAGAAAAAATTATTTTATTAAAAACCGTTTTTAGTTTCAAAAGTTAGCAAATTTTATCAGAACTTATTATTAATATATACTACATAACTAGTTTTTCTTTATTTGATTTTTTTTGCAATGTAATTTCACTTTTAAAAAGATCACCTAAAATTTTTTTTCACTAAAATTGCTTATTTCAAAACAATTTTTTTGTTACAATTATAATTGAATTTGGAATTTTTTACTTCCGCATCAAAAATTAAGTAACACAGCTAAATTCAATCTTTTTATTGTTAGTTTGATTGGAATTTCAAATTTTCAAGAATTGCTTCATCTCTTATCTTTACCCGCTTAGCTTTTCCAGAGGACTGTATTAATTCAGTCAAAGAATAGTCTGGCACCATTCCTTTGAGTAATTTGCGGTGATTTTTGATATTCGCAAAAAGTTCGTAAGAAGAATCTAATACCGATTATGCTTTTGCAGCTATTGATTGTTAGCATTTTGTTGAGCTTCCTTGTTTTTTAGATTTTATAGATCTGTTTAATGTCTGAGCAATGTAAAAAAAACACACATTTAAAAAAATTCTTGCCCAGCAAAATTTCAGATGTCTTATTAATACACACGTTTGTTGCATTAAGTGTTAAAAATGATATATGGCTTTTGCGAAAATCCATTTAAAAATACGTAGCTTTTATGACTCTCTTACCCAATAAAGTTTCCGACTCCTGTCGTACAGTACCTTTACCTGATATGATTTAGTATGCATAATCGAGTTAAAGTTTAATTTGGCTATGCAGGTAATCGAATTACTGAGTAATTATATTTACCACCAAAAAAGCGGTTATTAATTAAAATATGAGCCATCATAAAACTGAATTGCATTTATAATGAAAAAATATTGTAGGTGCATTATAAAAAAATTTGTTTTGCTTTTTTTTTTTCTTTTCTTTTGTTTTTCTTATTTTGGTATAGGAATAAAAAAAACATCGTTTATATTTTGAGAAAGGAATAAAAAAAAGCAATGCTTTTTTGTTTGGTATTGGTATATATACCAAAATAAGAAAAGCAAAAGAAAATTAAAAACAAAAAAAAATCATTATAGCTTACTACTTGACCAAGTGGTTTGAAACAGGAATGCGGACTTGGACTTGGAATTGAGACTTATACAAATAGCAAGTCCGGTAAAAAAGTACCAAGTCCGGTGAGTCCGACGATTTCATACAGTAGGCTATTGACAATTTTAAGTTTTTGCAGATTATTGTTATAAATAGTTATTAAGAAAAAAATTGCTAAACCTTGAACGAAAAATCGATGAGAAGTTAATGTGTAAATTTTTTCATATTATTCCTCTACACTATTTCAAATTTTGTAATCGTTTCTTACTCTGTTGTGCCCAAGATCGTCACGGTTTTTTGTAATTCTAAGTGTTTAGCAAAAGCGCTGGAAAATCATTTTTAAAGGGGTCAAAATTACAAAAAAGCCACCTTTTTTTAAAAAAAGTTTTTACAGAGTCGCCATTTCGTATCGCAACCGTTTTTAGCGCAAAAATCTAGTGAGGACTAAAAAAATCATCACTTCCAATCCGTGTCCAAAATCTCCATTTTTGTCCCAAATTTTATGTGAAGACTAAAAAAAAGTCATTACTTTAATTAAGTCCATTATTCCTATTTCGTCCTAAATTTAAGGTGCAGACCATAACCAAAATAATAGCATTCATCATCAATTGATTTCACATTTTGGCCGAGTTTCTATGATTGCAGGGGCAAATCTGATCCAATGCTTTTGTATTTGCGACTTTAAAAAAACGTTTATTTAATGTGTTTCTTGCAAAACAATTTATGATAAGATTTTGCAGTCATTTCAGCAGCGTCGAGTGCGATTCTTGTTTAATCTTTTAAGCATAAAGCTTGTTTCATTTTATATTGTGACTTTGTTTTCTTTGCAAGAAATTACAGAGTAGATTGTAAAAAACTGAGTAATTAACCCGTAATCATAATTTGTTTACAAACGGTGATGTGTTCCATTTTACTTATGACTTAAGTCAGTTATTAATATTAAATGCTCAATAAAAATAATTTAAATGTTATAGCTGTATCGTAAAACAAATTTTGCTATCGCTTTAAATGCTAGATTAAATAATAGATTAGATAAAATTAACAAAAATTAAACACTTGTTGCGCTGAAAGCTAACAAAAGGTAAAAAGTGAAAAAGAAATCTTAAAACCTTTTTTCGGTTAGGATAAACATTATGATGCAATTCTGATAAAAAATGGCAATTGTAACGACAGTTTTCTAAATTCAATGTAAATGTAGGATTATACGTGAAACGTAGGCCCTGAATCTTACACTTAGTTGCGGCAAAATACCTTTTCCTTAGACATTAAAAAAAAAAGGTAAATTAATGTCATTTACGCTGCCTGACAGAACTGTATAAATAACTGCAGTGAAATCGAGTTTACATGAAGCAAAGAACCAAAAACCTTAATCAGGTATACCGCAGTTGTCATCAAGTTTGATAACAACCCACAGTTAACAATCGACTTCGCTGAAAGTAATCCTTCAAAATCGAAACTAATTAGCCTTTTAAACAATTTATCGGGAATATCTCAGCTTGCAACGGCATCGACCGCGCTTTCAATAAATAATTATTTAAAAGTTTTGCCATTTAATCATGACGCGAAGCTGATGGTTCTTGGAAGTATCATTAAGTTCACAATTAGAACAAATGAAGAAAAAAGAAAGCAAAGAGACTGCTAACATCAATTTTGAAGATCAACATGGGTTCTTATTACGCTAAATCTAACAACTGCCGAACTTTTGTAAAAAAAAGCCTTCGAAGTTTTAAAAAAAGAACCAGAATGCTCTGAAGAAAATTAACTTAAATTTTATGAAGAAATGACGAAGATAGAAAAAGAAAATGACTAAAAAATTAAAACTGGAACAAATGCTATCAAAGCAACAGCAGGTATTGCCACTGTTATAACGACTGTAAGATTTTAAGTTTAATGTTTCTTCCTTATTTTTGTTTGCCTTTTTAGTTTTTTCACGCGGCAACCTAATTTAGTCACAATGCCCATTGTTTCGCTTTTTTCCTTCACTTGTAAGTTGTTTACTTAAAGCAGTAGTTCCCAACCTTTTTGAATGCATTCCTCCCTTAGCCCATTTTGGTACTTTTCATTCCTCCCCTATTACGCTAAGTTTTTTAAACGTTGTTTTCTCACCACTCTGCTTGCACATTCTGGAGTAAAGCACAACCTTAGTTTAGTACTCTAGTCGTTGCACCTTTTGGATAATCCACTGTAGTGTTAATGACAATTATCTTTGTCGGTAACTTCAAACTAACAAGTTTGGTTGATGCTAGGTTTCGGGGAGGGAGTAACTTTGTTGAAAAAATTTTTTCGACAAAAAATACCACTTTATAATAAAAAATTGCGCTGATTTAAAAAAACATATATGAGGTTGTGAAAAAAAGATAAAAGACAAATTTTAATTTAAATTTTAAGAAATTTGAGAAAAGACAAATTTGAGAAGACAAAATACTTTTAATTCCTCTCGGAGTTCAAGGACTCTTCGCGTGAGATTGGATGGCCATCGAGTCGGAGTGTAATAGAGAAGCACCTGGTGTCTGAATCCATATCTGCACAGAATACCTTAAAGGTAGGGTCCATTCAAAATCTAAAATTTTTTCATAAATGGAGTAGAATTTTTTTAACCCATTGGTTTTGGTTTGATGTAAATCCAATTCCCCGTTGCCCCAATATTTCAAAAAAACTAAAGTTAAAATGAGCGATTTTGATTGGTCCTCAGTTTTATGACGTCAATGGCTGGCAAGTTGTGTAAAGACTGCATAAGTACAGTACATGTTATAATTTTATTCTGGTTGATAAGTTTATTCTAATTCAAGTTATGGTTATTTCTTGTATGGCTCCCGGTTGTTCTAATTGAGGAAAACAAAATGATATTAGTTTTCACCGATTACCAATAAAAGATTCCACTACGCTACAGAAATGGTTGAACAACATGAAGCTAAAAAAGTCACCAAATTTGAAATATAGCCGGTTATGTAGCAAGCATTTTACTGAAGATTGTTATGAACGAGACCTGAAATCGGAATTGCTAGGAATCAAAAAACAAGTTAAATTAAAAACAGATGCAGTTCCAACATTGTTTGATTTTTCCTCTTATAACATGTTAACTGGTAAAAAATTTAAGAAGACAAAACAAAATAATCCAAAAATGTCAGGAACATCAAAGGCAAGACAAATGAGGATAGAACAAAGAGAACAAATAAGTTTTTGCAAAAGGTGAGCAGCAACTTTTAGTGTTTTTAATTTGACTGCTAAAATTTTAAAAAATCTTTGGTGTTTCTTGCTCAATACACTTTCATATACACAACTTATATGAATGTTGTAAATCTAATTGGTTATTGATTTATGTAAACTTAAAATTGATAAGCTTATATTTAATCTGAAAATTTTTCTTATCTGTTTTCAAACTTACAACCACTTCTTAAGAAAAACATTCTTAATATCGCTTTAAACAAAGTCGATTTTTTCGGAGCCATAAGCTTTTCGTGACGCTCTCATCAGTGGCAATCGCGTCAAAATGGGACGAACCAGAGAAAATCAAGGTATTTATAGTCTCAACAGTTGGGAGAAAGGTGCTGCAGTCTCGGAAAGGAGAAAGGCACAATTGCACAGTGTGGTGCAATACAGGATGTTCTCGGAAAGGAGAAACGCACTATGTGCAATTACCCAGGAGAAACACTGTTACTCGCAACTTAGGTTATTTGAAAAGTTTCAATGTGTAAACAAATTCCTTTTGCTTACATAAAACCGGATGTTTGGTTTTGATAAATGTTGCCTCGAGTAGACACAGATGGAACGAGTTGCGTGCCACAGCAAGAATTTTAAAACGTTTGTCGTTATAATTAGCAGCACATTGCTCGTTGTCAAGCAAGTGTTGTCCTATGGCAGAGTCACAATCCGGATTGTTACGTTTTAGCTTACAGGATCTGATCTAAATGGCTACAACAGCAAGCGAAGCGCCCTACACGATCTCAACCTGGCAGATCCTGTAAGCTAAAACGTAACAATCCGGATTGTGACTCTGCCATAGGACAACACTTGCTTGACAACGAGCAATGTGCTGCTAATTATAACGACAAACGTTTTAAAATTCTTGCTGTGGCACGCAACTCGTTCCATCTGTGTCTACTCGAGGCAACATTTATCAAAACCAAACATCTGGTTTTATGTAAGCAAAAGGAATTTGTTTACACATTGAAACTTTTCAAATAACCTAAGTTGCGAGTAACAGTGTTTCTCCTGGGTAATTGCACATAGTGCGTTTCTCCTTTCCGAGAACATCCTGTATTGCACCACACTGTGCAATTGTGCCTTTCTCCTTTCCGAGACTGCAGCACCTTTCTCCCAACTGTTGAGACTATAAATACCTTGATTTTCTCTGGTTCGTCCCATTTTGACGCAATTGCCACTGATGAGAGCGTCACGAAAAGTTTATGGCTCCGAAAAAATCGACTTTGTTTAAAGCGATATTAAAATTCTGTACCACAAAGAAGCTCTTTACGTAAAAACATTCTTATTTTTCAAAAGATTTAAAAACCATAATCAAAACTTGTAATTCTTGGTCCCAAAACAGAAAATGGTATACCAAGTGATAGAAGAATCCTGTTTACTTAAGGTTTAACAATTAATTAAAATTTCATTTTATTCTATATAATAATTAAGATTGAGCAAAATTATTGAAAATATGTTTCTTAAAAAAATAAAACAATGTCAAAAATTCATAAATTATCCAATTTTACATTTCATGGTTCACTTTTTTTTGCTATTGTTGTTTGATTGTTTGTTTATTGGTTATTTGGATTTTTTCTAGTTTCTGACTTTTTTTAATTTGTTTTAGTTTTAATATTATCATTATTCATTTGTATGCGTCAATTGAGAAAACATAAAAGGGGTCTCTTTAATAAGTCACCGTAAGCAATTTTTTTCTGTGAAACTAACCCAGAATCTCCCTTTCGGCACCAGAATGGAATAAAGAAAAAACTAAGAGAAAAAGAATCTCTCAAGAACTGATAGGAACTGCAAGGGGATCCAGGTTAGTTGCACCAAAAAAAATTGCTCACAGTGACTTGTTCAAGAGACCCCATAAAAGACCATTTTGACTATTTTGCTGTCTCTTGGCACACTTGCCAAAGTTGGTAATTTTTTATAGGTAAAAAAGGAATGTCCCTGATACAAATTGCTAATTTGTATTATTCACTAAGTTTAGTTGCTTTTTTTTACTATCCTTTATGTTAATATTATATTAACATTTGCTTTTGTGAAATTCTTATATGCCAAATTGTTTTGTATTTTTTTGTATTTTTTTGTAAGAATTTTATTGTAAATTTGCTTATCCAAACTATTACCAGTCTTCTTTCACAGTCATCTTGCAAATCCTGCGAATTGCATGATTGTTGGGCCTGCGTGGAGCGGTTCTAACCCATGTAAGGGGCAGCATAACGCATGGTAGTAAGGAAGATGCTACAAGTATGCTAGCTACAGCAAATTGTTTGTTTAGATTAGAAGGAATTAATCGTATTATGAATCGTATCCCAACCTATTTTTTTAAAGGTGTTTGTGATCAAATAAATTTAAGATTATCGCCCCTTGTTGCAATTTAAATTTTTGATTTTTAGAAATTCAAGACATACACGTGCCTGCTTTGGCGAAGCAAGCAATAGCTCGCGAAGAGAAACCATCCAAGGTTGAAGCCGTGAAGCTGCACATATCACGTTTCCGGACTTGATGTTTTTATATATATACATATATAAAACTTTTAAGTTTAGAATCAAGCTTAGAGCCCAGCCTGTTGATCAGCTCTGTTAATATTTTCATTGATTATATAAAATGCAACTTTTTTACTCTCCCGTCTTGTTTAAGTGCGTAATTGTGCAATCGTATTTTTTATGTATGTCGGTGGCAAGTTCTCGATCTTGTGTCAGACATATTCATTCGTGCCTTGTTCTCCATCCAGGGTCAATGTGAATATCAGATGATTATAACTTACTAACATGCGTCCCTCGTGGTAATGACTGCACTCGTCTCATTGATAAATCGTATACCTGATGAGCCCTATAAGGGCGAAACAGGGCCTTGTCGTGTACTATGCTTTGATTCGTGCGTTGCAAAATACAAGACTTTCGCAGTTTTTCTTGTTCGGATTGTTAGACGGTAACCTGGCTATATCCAATCATTTTGACAAATATATACGTATATATATATATATTTATTTTCGGATAATTTTATTTTATCAAAAATATTTATTTTCGGATAAAAAATATATATATATTAAGCAAGGGGTTGGACAACGCCAGGAATCCTACTACACGTCCGACCATACAATAAAACCGAGAGTAATCGTGTCTTGGAATATATTCGCATTTCAAATGTACGACAAGGCCCTGTTTCGTCCTTAAGGGACTCATCAGGTACATGAATAGAAAATACGAATTGCAGTTATATTCACTACGAAGGACGATAATATTCAGTTGAATTATTGCCTGACAAATACAATTGGCACCAGATAGAGGATTGGTCACGATTGTAACATGTGGGCCCGAGGTATAGAACTCGGCACGACTTGACGATTATAAGACGTGCACAAACAAATAATAAAGCAATATATACAGTAAAATAAATCGTTCTGATGTACTCATCTTACTCCGCCAGCACGGTTTATATACAGCAAAATTGCATAACTTTTATCGCCTTAGGGCAAAACACTGTAAGACAAGAAAGTACAGTTAAGGCGAGCACGAGTTATAAGCATGATCAACAATAATTTAACAGAGCGTGTCTTGTATCCTGGCGCTTAGCTGTTTCGCAGACGCTCATCAGCAACCGAAATAGACTTAGCTCGACCCGAGCGTAACCTCTGATGGGGAGCTATGTATATTAAGCAAGGGGTTGGACAACGCCAGGAATCCTACTACACGTCCGACCATACAATAAAACCGAGAGTAATCGTGTCTTGGAATATATTCGCATTTCAAATGTACGACAAGGCCCTGTTTCGTCCTTAAGGGACTCATCAGGTACATGAATAGAAAATACGAATTGCAGTTATATTCACTACGAAGGACGATAATATTCAGTATATATACATATACAGGGTGAGTTACGGGAAACGGATGTTTTTAATGAAGACAAAACTCTGCGAATATTTTAACAAAAATTTTATAATGTACATAAAAAAATTCACTAAACTATGCCATTATGTCTGCGAAGCTCAGGAAGGAAACAGTATTCAAATATTCGAATATAGCGGTCTGAAGTAACCGTTGCTGTCTCTTCTTCTTCGAAAAAGAATGGACCAAATATCCCGCACTTTCCCAAACCACACCAAACAGTCACTTTTGGGCTCTGTGGTGGTCGCTGATGTAATTCACGAGGATTTTCTGAACCCCAGTATCAAAAGTTTTGCTTGTTAACTGTACCGATGGCATAATATAACAATGCCCGCAGGAACAATGAAAATATTCTTCATTTGATTTTGGAAAATTATTTGAGGTTTTATCAAGCTGTTGTTCTTGGTCTATTTCATTAAATTCTTTCGTAGCAATGCTTTCCATTTTTTTTTTTTTCTTTTTACCAGCTTTGGATCTGTACTTTTGCTAATTGCAAGCAGATGCAGCTGTAGTATATACTTCTAACAATGCTAGTCTCAGTTGTTTTGCCAGCCAATGACGTCATCACTCACGTGCGCCACCAATGGCGATTTTTTCTTTTGGAGATAACTAGAATAACAGAGACCTTTGAGTAAAAATTTTTTCAGGATTGATTTTTAACCACTTAAAGAATATTTTCAGCTCAACTTGTATTTTGACTGGACTTCCCTTTTAAAAAAAAGGGAATTTAAAGTTCCTGCAATAATAAAATTAACCATTTTTTATATCTGATTAAAAACTTTTTGAAGAGAATCGGTAATGTCTTGGAAGCTAGGACTTGCCTATGCAACATGCACTGAATACTTTTACTTTTTAATGCTTGCCTCTTTACTAAAGCTTGAAAGTCTGAATTGCATCCCAACATTGCTGGCGCACCATCAGTGCAACAACAGCAAGATTTTTCCATTACAAGCCCTCAGTTGTGAAAAATGTTGTAGCTTTATTGAGAATATCTGCTGCTTTTGTAGTAGTTTCAACAGCGGAGCAGAATAAAAACTCTTCCTTAAATGCATTGTTGCAAACATTTCTTGCGTACACCATTAACTGTGCACATGAAGAGATATTTGTTGATTCATCCAGCTGAATCGCAAAAAGTCCAAACGGAGCAGTTTTGATTTCCTGTACTACTTGACTTTTTATATCTAGAGACAAATCCTTGATTTGTCTTTGAATGATTTTATTGACAGCGAAATTGCAGCTAGCTTTTTTTCTGCCTCTTTTCCTAGCACTATGCCAGCCGCTTTCAGAATACAAGGCTTGATTAGTATTTTGCCGATAGTATGTGGCCTTTTCTGTTTTGCTATCTCAAATGCTACTAAATAAGATGCTTCTAACAGTTGGTTGTTTTTTCTAAAAAAATTGCTAGAAGCATCCAGTCTCATTGACTTTAGTGATTTCTTTTGACGTTCGAAATAGGTTTGTCCTTACTTATGTGTTGCGGATGTACATTTTCTAAGCGTTATTTAAGCTTTGCTGGTCACATTGAGTTATTGAAGAGTACTTTATTACAAAGTACGCACTGTGGTTTTTCTTCATTACGCATAATGACCGATGCAAAACCGAACTGGATATATGATTCATCATATTTTCGTTTTTTAGTACTCATGTCTTTGCTGCTAGGTTGCTAGCAACTAAACGTAAGGCTAAATCTAGACAAAAACTGTTTTAGGCTATTAGTGCTTGGCTGCATATCTAATTTTATTACATCAGGCTGGCCTATGTTAAAAGTTAGTCGTTACATAAAACAGTTAATAACTTTTTAAGTTCAGTTTATATAAGCAACTAACTTCTAATATTCCAAAATATTACCTGTCTAACAATCGAACTCCCGGCCTAGTAGCCAGTCTAAATACTGCACAACCTACTGAGGCTGCACTGCCTTTTGGTAGTCTAATTATTGGAATGCATTTTAATAATATGCTTTGACAAAGTCTATCTACAGTCTGCTCTAGGATATAACTTGTAAAGCCTTGCAAGTCCTAATTTTCTTCGGCAGCTTTGCTAAATGTTCAACATGGCTAATAAGAGTGACAGTTGCCTACCAACATATCTTTCTCCCTTGTCCTGTCTATATTTTTATCTGAAGGACTGCTAACAAAACAATATTCCCCTATTATTGACAACAGTAAGTTACAACAATGGTCTTTGTGACAATCATAATTAAATAATTGAAGCATAACAAACACTGATAATGTATGCTAGTTAACGGTAATGCGATAGCAATCAACACTACGATGCGGGAAGCTAGATCTGTTGGTGCAGCAAAAATATTATGTATGTGGAAAGAGCCTAGCGTCAACTTAACACCATTTAGGGGAGGGGGGAAATGCGGATTGGCAATAGCAATGTTCAAATATTTCATTCAGCTACCGGTACCGGACCAATTTCCAGGCTAAAATTATTTCCTGCATTGAAGTGGTAGTTATAAATAGTAGTGGATTTAATTCAAAAGTTAAATTCCTCCCCTAAAATGGTGAAATTCCTCCCTGGGGAGGAATTCCTCCCCGGTTGGGAACCATTGACTTAAAGCATAGTTGAATTTAAACAAGAAGCTACTAAAAATTAGCTTAGGTTAATTTTAAAGTTTTAATTTTCAGTCGTAAGTTTTAAAATTCTAATTTGTTTTGTATTTTTGGATTCTATTTGAATAAGATTAATGCTAATTATTAATGCATTCTGAAGTAGTTTGTTAATTCTGCGAATAAAAATCAAGTATTATTTATCAAACCATCAACTGCAGCGGTATTGTGGCCCAACAAGCTTGGTATGTTTATTGTTGTCATATATTATATTTGTGTAAAACTTTCAGCAGCTAAGTGGTTATTTCATTGATTTTAAGTGCTTCTGTGCTTACAGAAGAACCGTCCGCTTCATCCGCATCGTGCGTAGCATATCCTGTTGTATCGTACATTCATTCTTCATTCTTTGTGTGAACCCTGCGAGCTTGCGTATGCTTCAACAAGAAATCAGCTACAGTTGCTATTGATTGCTTATTCGAATAGAGTCACACCGACGGTGTCGTTGGCGTTTTTGCCACCGCCGTTAGTTCGTTTAAAAAACTACAGTGACCACTGCTATTATTGCCAAAAAAATGACTTCTGGCTCAAAAAAAGAAAAAAAGATGAAAGAAAATGACGATTCATCGAGTCAAAAGTTTTTGCACGCACGTTTGATTTGTTTGAATCGATGGCCATGGTTTGAATGGGTTTGCATATTTAAAGTGACTTTAATTCGAAGGGTACTTCCCCTATTTTAGGTCCAATGTAAGAAAATGTCTTTTTACCTACGTAATTTTGTTTTCTTTCTAGGTTGAAAATAATTTTGTTTCGCTGCCAGTCTTGTTGTTGCCATCATCCAAAATCGACTACAAAGTGGCCCGGCGAACTCCAAGGCCTTCACCAACTGCACTTCCAAGAATTTCAACTAGGCTATACCAAAACTAAAATTTTTAATATGAAAATAAAGTCAACTGTAAACAGAAATCCAAGAACAACGGCACAGCTAAATACAGTCAGTTTGGCAAATTAAAATAGTGATGGCTCTTCCCGGCAACCAAAACGACAACTGAAGTCAATAATAGAAAGTCAAAGTCCAAAGCAATAACCAAAGGAAAAATCACTTATTTTACCAAAAACCAAATTTATCAAACCAAAATGTAAGCACGGACTATTATAATCTAAATCAAAGGCCGGGATGAAAAGCGAGTCCGAATCCTATAGAAGTTTACAAATTAGAAAGCTGATTCTTTAACACTTGTTTTATAATGATGTTTTTGAGTTACACTTATAATAGTTTGGGAATCATTCTTTGCTGAACTTTTTATTAAAGCAAAACATTGTTTTTGCAATTTCAAGTTTAACAATATCTTTTAGTTTTAAGAAGTTCAATTTTTGATAAAGAGAAAGGAGTTGTATGTGACAAAAAGGACTATTCGTAATAATTCGTATTATGCGTTTGTGTATTCTTACCAGTGGATCCAGGGAAGCAGTCGAAGCTAGTTCCCAAGTTGAGACACAATATTGAAGATAAGAGTAAATGAAAGCATACTGCACTGTTTTTGTGTTGTAGTGTCAACATAGCTTCTCAGTTTGAGCAGTGCCCAGCAACCACTGGAGAGCTTAGAGCAAACATGTTGTATATGAGACTTCCAAGAAAGCTTATCATTAAAGATTACACCCAAATATTTTATTTAATTTACTTGTTCTATATTTGTCTTTCCTATTCTAATATCAAAGTGCCTGGCTGATCTTTGTTTGGTTAATACCATAAATTTTGTTTTATTAGTATTTAATGACAATTTGTTTAATTTCAACCTTTGGTCAATTTTAACTAGTATAGTACGATATTAGAGGCATGTCATTAATATACATTAAAAATAGTAACGGTCTAAGAGTAAAGCCTTGTTGTACACCACAGGTTACATGATTAAATTTTGATTTAGTATTGTTTACAACTGTAAACTGTAGCCTGTTATTTAAGTAGCTTTCAAGGAGCTGTAGTGGCAATCCATGGATGCCATATTTTTCCAATTTTGCAAGCAAAATTTTGTGATTTACGGTAACAAATGCTTTTTCTTGGTCAAGAAAAACAGCACAAGTATTTTTTTTTTTGGTCAATATTTTCAGCAAAATTATCAAATAATTGCCTTACAGCATCTGTTGTAGAAGAGTTTTGTTTAAAGCCAAATTGAACAGGTGTTAATATTTTGTTTTTATTTAAATAAGAGTAAATTTTTTTGTACAAGCATTTTTCAAAGATCTTACTAAATGAGTTAAGTAGAGATATGGGTCTGTAGTTGCAGCACTTATCCTTGACATTACCCTTATGAATTGGTATAATTTGTCCAATTTTAAGAATTCTGCGCTAAGTCCCAGTGCTAATGCAACTGTTATAGAGTCCAGTAAAAACCGGTGCAGTGATCAGTACACTCATAGCTATATATTTTATGGGTATTCCACGGCCTGTACTCTTTGATGGGTTCCGTTATATGTTTTAATATGTTAGATTCTGTTATTGGCTGAAGATAAAAAGAAGTGCACCATTGAGTAATGAACGAAGTTCTACTAAGAATATTAGCTGAATGGGGTAGTTCAATATTTGCAGTCAGTTTTTGTCCAATCTCAGAGAAATAGTTACTTAGAATATTTGCCATTTTTTCGAATTAGTTATTTTCTCCTGTATCACAAGTTAGCTCTGTGGTAAGACTAATTGCTTTTTGTTGTATTTGGCAATATCATTAATGCGTACGCAGTACGGTTCTTCTAGCATAAAAGTACTTCAATGAAATAATTATTTAGCTGTTGATAGTTTCATAAAACAGCATGTTATAACAATAAATTTACCAGGCTTGTTGGGCCACGATACCGCTGCAGTCAGTGTGGTTGATAATGATTAAGTTTCAAATTAATCCAAAATTTAGTTCTTATTCTTAATCTTATTAAAATAGAATCAACAAAACAGAAAACATACCAGAATATTAAAAACACAACCGAAAATTAAATCTTTACAATTAAACGAAACTAGCTAAAACACCTTGGTTTTGAATTCAATTATATGCATTACTTCGTGAAAAAATACACATGAGTTTTTTAAATTTCCTCTTGCCAAGTAAAAAAAAAGAAAAGGTTGAACAATGGGAATTGTGATTTAATTACAAAACGCGTGTCTGAAATTAGGTTGCTTCGAAAATAAAAAGGCAAAACAAAACAAAACAAAAAGCATTAAGATCAAACTCTTACTAATGGTTCTCAAAGTTTAAGTTGTATTCTTCCATTTCAAGATTTAAATACAGCCAATGATACCCTTACAAAAAGGAACCCACCATAAGAAAAGTAGGGGGCCACTTTTTCTGTTTAGAGGCAAAGCGATCCCTAAAAAAAAGGTCATTGCTTTAGAGGGAGCCACTTTTTAGTTTATCAAAACAAAGTGATCTCTGAAAAAAAGGTCTTCGATCATTTTAGGGAGAGCTACTATTTTGTGTTCCAAAACTGTGTGATCTCAAAAAACAAAGTCATCGTTTTATAAAGGACCACTTTTTACTATATCAAAACTAAGTAATCTTTAAAAAAAACAAAGACCTTTATTTTAGTCATGCCATTGTCCTAGTGCAACTCTGAAGAATAAGAGCAATATCTTGTGTAGGGGGGACCAATTTTTAATGCATTTTAAGGGGGCCAGTGCAGCCGCTCCGTTCGCACCCTATTAAATCCATCACTGGATACAGCCATTCCCCAAAAGAATAGGACCAAATCTTTTTGAGAAAATTTTATTTTTGTTATTTAGTGAAGCACTTTGGTCTTACCTGCAAGCTGCTGAGACTTGTCAGATGAGCTCGTGATTATATTAATCATGGAGCTTGTTTGGAATAAAAGTCTACTCTTACAACTTGACAGCAAGCAGAGCAAACTTCACCGTCAAAGAAATAGCATTCCTCGGCAATAGCTTTTGGTTCCTCTTCTTTATAATATCTATCTGCTTTCCGTAATCTTAAGAAAGTTTGTTTTTGCAACCGATCTAGCATTGTTGCACTCAGTGACATACCGAGAATTTTTAAAAGGGGAGGGGACATATTACCACTGCCAAACGTGGTTAGTGGAAAAACTTATTAAAGTGATAGAAAGAAAAAGGTCTTCACTTTGAATTGGTCCCAAATTTTATGATTTTTATCCCAAAAAAAGGTCTTTAATTTGAATCAGTCCAATTTTTCTTAATTTTCGTCCCAAAAAAGAAGTGTTCTTTGAAAAAAAGGTCTTCATTTTGAATCGGTCACGAATTTTATGATTTTCCTCCCCCCTTTAACCCATTACCTCCCAATGTTCCAAAAGTGGAACATTTTTTCAACGGCTATTTTGACATGTTTAAGCTAAAGTTTGAAGTTCTTTTTTTGTTATATTTGTAAAGTAGAAGGGTGGTACAACATAATAAGCATTTTAACTTTTTTTGAAATAATAGATGTAAGCTGATTAAGAGATCAACGTTTGCCGTATTTTTGATCTAATTAGCTTGCGTTACTTTATTTGATCTCGCAAAGCACGCGCAAATTCAAAATGCGCTTCAAAGACATTTTCTGGTTTATTATGTGTCACTGAATAAAGGAAAATTTTTTCACGCCAGGCAAATGAAAATAAAGTGCTTTTTTTATAAAAAATTGTGATGTTTGACTTTTGGAACATCTTGGATTAAAAAGTCATAAAGCCTGATAGAGTCACAAAGCAATAATTAGTAGATTGTACGAGAAATATATTCTCCAATCCGCAATTTAGATGACGTGAAAGCAAAAACTTCACTACTAAGCAAGTCTTGGTAACATTGTTATGTTCTAATAAATTAGCAGCATAAGCTTGCAGTTTCGTTGCTTGATAAAACAAAAAAAAAGTTAGAATTTGCTTTACTGCCTGCGAGTGAATAACATTTTGTAATGCTATATTTTTCATAGGATTAGAACGTTGATTAGAAACACCTTAAAAAACAATATGTTAAAAAGCTTCATAACGCTTGAGGAAGCAGTTGGTCTAATTTAAGAAATCAGTGATGATGAAGATGAACGTGCCTTAATAATTTTACCACCAGACACCAAGGGCAAAGTGACTGACGAGGAGGAGGAAGACGAAGATCTAAATGAATGCCAAGAATTAAAAGAAGTAGCAGGCAATGTAGAAGTGTTTCATCCCAGTCTAAAGGATACTCACACAGAAGAGCTACAGTGCACATTAGCAAAACCAAAGCGTAAAAAGAAAGAAAACATTGCCTGGAAAAAGCAAGGAAAAATCTCTAAATCACAGCCTAAACCAACATCAATTAGTTTGGAAGAAACCAACCCAAAATCACTCGAACTCTCTGCTTTTCAGTTGTTTCGGCTACATTTTGTTGAAGATGTAAATAACCTAGCAGAAAGAGAGTCCGAAAGATATGCAAAACAAAAGCTAAATCACAAATTTTATTAGCCGCAATCTGATTTGGATGTATTTGTTAGCATTGTTTTATTGAGTGGTTATCACACCCTTCCTCAGGAGCATCTACAGTATACTGGTGCAATGATAAAGATGTTGACGTAAACCTTGTGAAGGAAAAGATATCACGAAACGGTTTCGAGAAATAAAACGATATTTTCATCTTGCTGACAACAATAACCTACAGCAGGGTGACAAACTTGCTAAGATCAGAACGTATCTAAACATAATGCAAAGAAATTTTCTTTGGTTTGGAGTTTTTTCAGAACACTTGTCCATCGATGGGCAAATGGTTCCTTACTATGGGCCTTTTTCTACCAAAATGTATATGCGAAATAAGCCAGTGAAATTTGGTATGAAGATATGGTTTCTTGCATCTTTCCAAGGTTATCCGTTCAGTTTTAATGTATACACTGGCAAAAATATGTCTTCAAGGGAGCCTTTAGGAGAGCGAGTTGTAAATAAACTAACTGCAGTACTCGAAAATTATTCAAACTATGCAATTTTTTCACAATTTTTTTAGTTCAACAGCCCTTTGCAGAGATTTGGCAAGAAAGGGCTTACGATGTACCGGAACTATTCGCCAGAACAGAACACAAAACTGCCCACTGACTCTTCCAGCGGTAATGAAGAAGAACGAGCGCGAAGTTTTTGAAACCTACAGCGATGGAGAGGTGGTCTTGTGTCAATGGAATGACAACAAACCAGTCTGGATTTTGAGCAATTTTGAGGGTACAGAGCCCACAAATACGGTTCGAAGGTGGAGTGCCGCAAAAAAAGCAAAATAAATATAACGCAGCCCCGAACGATGGAGAGTTACAACAAATACATGGGTGGAGTCGATCTCCTTGATTGCTTTCTTAGTACCGACCCCGACTGCGTGGCAAAAAGTGGTGGTGGTGTTTATTTGCAAATTTTTTAAATATGTCTGTTGTTGCTGCTTGGAGGCTACACAAAGAGATTGGTGGGACCATGAATCACCTTCAGTTCCGAAGAGAAATAGTGCGAACTTTACTAGAGAGAGTACCAGACAAATCAAGTAGACCCGGACCCAGCCGAATGCCGGTAAACAATATTAGATTCTCGGGGTCTGTGCATATTTGCGTATCAGCTGGAAAACAGGGACGTTGCAAGCTATGTAAAAAAAATCCAATGACCATGTATAACCAGTGTGAGGTTCTGCTTCACAAAAAAGTGCTCACTTTCCATGACAAACATGTCTGAAGTTTGTGTGAAAATCACTTTCCATGACAAACATGTTTGAAGTTTGCGAAGCTACAAACATTTATTTTTATGTACTTTTTGAATTATCTCTGCACTGCAATATTTGTTTCTATGCTTTTCTTATCTGTTGAAAATTACATAAATTTCATAAAATGAGTGTTTTGATAATTCCGGTGTAGGAGATAACGTTAGATTTGATTTCAATATGTTCCGACACAAGAAATGACACAATAAGCAAATATTGGGTTACCAAGCGAAACACAGCAAATAGCATAGTCGGAACTTTCCAATGTTCCAATAACTTGCTGCTGTTGCCTGCCCTTTGGCGATCTCTTTTATGGTAATAGTTAGCACATGAGACAGGTTTTTTTTTAGTTTTGTCTTTGCAGACGAAGGTTAGTTGAAGAGCCTGCTGGCCAATTTCTCTTATGTATATATCTTTTTGGAAATTGAATAGCCTATTGGCAGAAGTTCGGTGTGGAATAAATTCGTTATAACCTAATTTTGATGATTTGAATAAGCGTAAAGATCGGTTTAAACTAGTATTCTCTGTTCAAGTTTAATTCAATTCGTACCGGAACTAACATCATTAGTAGCCGTAATCTTGACTAGGATGGTCAGATTGATATACGTTGGCAGTGACATCAACACTCGGTTCAAAACCCACTCGCGCCATTCCGTTGTATCTTTGGGAAAGACACTTAACGGCACTTAATTTCCCTGCTTGGTGGTGTTAGCAAGCAGTTCTAGATTAAAGTCATATCTCGATTGAATTTTAAACGGACAGCAATATCTTGGCATCTCCGAAAGCAGGTCGGAGTAATTGCCTACCCTATGTATTTGCGCCTCCGTCGCTTTCCTGCGAGTCAGGAGGATAAATATAGAGATAAAATAAATGAATAATAATAAATAATATCCCTTAGAATTGACTGACGCAAAGTTCGATCCAATATCGTAAAAAAGCAAGTTTTAAACGCTTACAACAGAACAACACCCTTTTTAAAACTTTTCATACATTCCCCGCAAAGAAACTTAATGAAAACGCACAAAACAAACTCAATAAACAATCTGATCAAACTTATATTCTCCAGTTATTATCTAATCCCACTTCAATGTTGTACTATACAGTACAGTACTGTATCCATATCGAAACAGTCACTAAATCATATGAAAAAGTCCGTAATGGTTATCTTTTTTGAATCTTGGTCATAATCAGGTGCTTGTCCACCTTTATAGCGGCCGCCATGAACTCCTCATTAACATTCTCTGGCACATCACCTTTTATTATACCTCGTACATCTCTTCGAACAGTGTATCGCTTGCTGCTCCTGTACCATTATATTTTCAGTAATTTCAGCTTCGGCAGCTTCCAGTTACTCCTCACCGTCCTGTTTTTTCATGTCCTTGACTTCTGTGATTATTTCCTGGTCGGTGAGTTTAGCAACAACTTCCGCATCGTTCTCATTAACGCCCAAGTAATCTTTCAAATCCGGTAGGTCTACTCGAAGGACATCCGCCAAGCGTTTCGAAATGTTCCAAAATATCTGTACTTCTTCTTTCAGTTCTTTTCCCGGCTCATCTTCAGCTTGGATCGAAACCGTTGGATCATCACGATCGCCAGCAACCTCGTCATTCTCCAGCTAAACAGTTGGCGTCTGAACTTTGGTTCCTACCATCCTCTAATACTTCAGGGTCGTCTCTTTTGAATGGCTTTCAACTGTCTTTTACGGCCATCAAACATTTAAGAATATCTCATTTCAAGTTGGTGTTGGCTTCCGCCGTTGGCAATCCTTCCTCCGCGAGAATTCGTCGGTAAAAGAATTTTAAATTCTTAATGATCCCATTGTCCTTCGGCTGTGTGTGTGTGTGTGATGTAGTATTCTGAGGTCGAAAAACTATTTCAGGGTTCTCCAATTCGATACGGATGTGCGCTAAACAGTTATTTACAATCATGCAACGGGTGCGGTGACCATGCACAATTTTTTGTGCAGGTTATGACGTATATTGTTTAGTTGCCGTCTCCTTATTTACAACCTTTGCTCTATTTTGTCTTCAATTATTATCAATTGTTCTTTTGGATGCAAATAAAAACAAACTACTACTTCTATACACACTTTTCGTTTTTGGCTTTTCATGCGACAATAAAACTTCTGCATTTCACCTTCAAAGGTGTCAGGTCACATCCAAGCTTTTCTGTTGCTAAAATACTTAATTGGCAGATTTCTTACACCCTTGAAAGCTCTCGGCTTTGCATTTTTTCCAATAGCAAGAAGTGGTATCATATCAGAACCATCCATATTACTTCCAACCAATAAAATCATCCTAGCTTTTGGTTGTTTCCTACCACTCTGCTTTTCTCTAGTAAAAGCAAAACTCTTCTCCGGCAGCATCTGCTAAAATAACTCCTTTTCATCACAATTGTTTTTGAGGATATAAACTACTCCAAGAGAATTCTTCTCAGCTCACCCATTCTCCAAGCCTTAACCACATCCATGTTTACGCCAACGGCTTCGCCCGACTTCATTATTTTGCCAATACCTCATCGTTTCTTCCATCGGTTTATCTATGATGAATTTGACGGCGTTGCGTACTCGAACTCGCTCACAAAGTATGCAGCTTTCCGAAGTAAGATGTCACCGTCGATCCTAATTTGTGGACGTCCGTAACGCTGTTTGAACCACCATATCAGAGCAGCATCCACATCCTCAAAATTATTGCCTCTGAATCTTTTCTGATCATCTAATTGTTTCCCAGCACCTTTCATAATCTTCGTCTTAGCCTTAATGATGTTGTAATTGTTCTTAAAAGCCCCTATTCTTGATTAGGATGGGATCCTTTGGAGTAGCATATCTAACTACTTATCCGAATTTCCAATCAAATATTATAAAACTATTTGCTTATATACAACTTAAAAACGATTATTACACTTATACTCGTATAAAGAAAATAAAACGAACCATTAAAACAAAAAGAATAACTTGGGGAAAACACTCATAAAAGGGCACTTTCACTAAAACAACAACGACTGAAAAAGAAAGAAAGCTACGAAGGACGGACAACGTGGTAGTGACAACAAGAAAAAAGCGATTCACGTGACCGAAAAACGCGAACGCAGAGTCACGTGACCACCAAAGGCGCAAGCGCAGATCGGAATCCGTAACAGATGTTATTCAGCATCTTCGTATTCATTCCAAATTTTTCAGCAATTTCTGTCGGCTTTTTCGACGGGTTTACCTCCATAATGATCTCAACCTATTTTGAAATTGTGATAGATTAACATTTCTTGACTCAGCAATGTTTACAATGCCGATCAATAAAGTAGTACTGTATGAAATAATACGACTCAAGATATAATTTTATACGCATTTCGAAAATGACAAAATCGTTTTACCTGCAACATAAAAGACTAAATAACAAAAACGACTTAAAACTCAACACGCTACTGAACTAAAAGCTTACACGCTTCTAGAACTGAAGCAGAAAATAACTGTACAAGCAAACAATATATTATGACGTACGTAATAGTACGAACTAAACAATCACATTTCAACATCCCCTCAAGTTCGTACTCGTAAAACCTAGCGTGGTTATGTTGGATTCAATTCGACAGCAGGTTGTCGCAGGCGAGACGACCGTCTAGGAGGCAATATTAGTTGTTTTCGTGGGTGTCAGGATTGCTATCCTGCGAATTAGTGTCCATCACAAATGTGGGGTGTATGGCCGTAGCGGTACGTCATCATGGACGTCTTGTGGTTGCCCGTGATCTATGGCCTCAGATGAGGTTTCATCAACAACGTGGGTGGACGTCGAGGATGGATGCTAAAATTGCGTTTGGCGTGGCGGAGGCACTGTTGGTGGTAAAGAGGTTTGGGGGTTTCGGCGACATCAGGAACTGTCGATTGCGCCTGGTTATACGACCGGATATATATTGGTCGAAGTCCAATGCTTTGACCACAGTGCCGACTTTGTCCCCTTTACGTGGGTGTCTGCCTCCTTGATTTTGAATTAACATGCGATCACCGCACCGTAGCGCACGCAACGGGCGTGTACGTGCGCTCAATGCGTCAAACTCGAACTCGATTTGTTTAGCTTTTTTATTTAACTCGAAGTGTATCTTCTCGAAGAGTATCTTCTTTAGCTCGTCATGCTTTGCACCAAGTACGACGAATAAAGCGATTAGAAAAGTGGCGAGTCGATTAATAAACGAGAAAGCGTCTCGCAAAGGGCGGCCAAAGACAATTTCTGCTGGGAATAAATCGCAGTTAGGATCCGGAATGTTACGCAGCTGCAACAGGGCGAGCAGAAACGAATCATTTTGTTCAATTGTTTAGGGCTAATATTGGACATAAGAAGTCTTAGCGGATTTGACTGCAACTCCGTGCGGCCGTTGAATTGAGAGAAGTAGGCAAAAGAATTGTGATGTTTGAGTCCCATTTGCGCATAAAATCCTGTGTGACGAAGGCAATAAACTCTGGGCCACGATCTGCGGAAATTTCTTTAGGCACTCCAAAAGTGTCAAAGTATGATCGAAAAAGGCGAAGAAGTGCATTTGCACCAGTGACGGTGTACTCAGCAGGTTTACCAAACACATCTGACCAATCGGACAATCTGCTCCAACGATCAAAATGTGCCGTCCCGCGTAATCAAAATAATCCTCAAAAATTTTTTCGAAGAGCGTGGTGGGCGGGTGGGAGGGCAAAACGGGGGTTGCAACTTGCGACGGCGTATTTCAGTTACAGTGTAAGCACAAAACATTGCACACTTACAACAACCCCAGCCAGTGTGCAATGTCAAAACGCCACATTAGGGTGCGATGCTTTAATCGGAAGAGCCGAATGTTGTTGATTTCGTCAGGAGTTCGATCATCCAAAATTTTCGTTAGCGGTTTGTGCTCGGTGACAACTATTAAATTATCGCAGCCCTGCATAAAGTATTTAATTTGGTTGAGTTCCCAAGCTGCTGTTAGAGCAAAGCAGAGGTGATCACGGAGCGGATCCGGAATGGATCCGGAGTGGATATCCGCTAAATTTTACGGATCCGGAGCGGATACGGATTTAATGTTTTACCAAGCTTGTGAATCCGGAGCGGATTTGGATCCGAATTTTTCTTTGTCAAGTCATACAAAATATGAACACCACACTTTGATTTCCAAAATAAGGTGACATAGCAACCTGATTTGCACTTCACATATATAAAATGTATAACTTTTAGAATTAAGCACTAAGAGAAGCAAAAAAAATCAATGAACAAAGAAAGAATACTCTAGTTAATGCTCCTAGTGGAAAGGGTACAATTGCAACAAAAAGAGGAGAAATAAAGCAAAATGATTGGACAAGCATTAGTGAAGTAAAAAGCTTAGGTATTCGACTTGACCCTCAACTAACAATGCATAAGCATATCATGTATGTCAAACAATATTGTATTAGACAACTTAAATCCTGGAAACATATTGCAAATTTTTTAAATGAAGATGTTAAATTACTCCTTGTAAAACAAATAATATTTTTTAATGATTATTGTAACTCGTTATTTGTTAATCTTCCAAAATCCTTACTGCGACATTTAGACTGTGTAATAAATAGTGCTTTACGTTTTGTATATAATGTACGTTACAGTCAACACATCACACCATATTACATAAAAGCTCACATATTGCCTTTAAAATTTAGAATAGATTACAAAATTTGCCTCACTGTGTTTAATTGTTTGAATGATATTGCTCCTCAATATTTACAAATGCTGTTATCATGGAATGCACCTCTGTCTCCAATAAATTGTAACACAAATGTCAATCCTAGAAAAACCAAAGATCCATTTTTGTTAGTAATTCCATCTGATTTCGGAAAAAAAACCAGATACCACAGTAGATGTTTTGGTCAATATGCTCCCCGCTGTTGGAATAAACTTCCATATGATATTAGAAGTTGTAAATTAAAATCCGTTTTTAAAACTAAACTTAAAACTTTCTTTTTTGAACAATTTTTATCAGAATCATAAATAACCTATTGTATTTAAATAAGGTAATATTTATTGAATGTTAATAATACTGTAGCTTTAGTTTGTATATATTTACTTTTATGTTTTGTTTTCTTTCTTTTGTATATGTTTGTACATTTGGAGTTTTGATGTTTTGCATGTTTTCTGTCTTTATTTGTATCTGCCAAACCTGAACTAGTATTTATTTTATTGACACTTATAATTCCACTACCGCTCTGATGCAACCACTTCTTTGAAGTAAATATTTGCCTGAGTGGGATAGAAAATTGTTTATTATTATTATTATTATAAAGGGGCTCTTATGATTCTGCGATTAGTCTTTAGTTTTGTTTTTCACATGGCAAAATACGGTAGTTCTCTCATTTCAATTTAGGATCTTTTATATTTGTTGATCAACAAAAGTTACAAATGCATTGTCTCGGAGATAGACCAATTGTTCTTTTTAATTAAATATGTAGTTTTGTTTTTTGTGGTTTAGTAACTTTACTACTCTTGTTTTGATGGAAGTTTTGTAGTTTAGGGTCTGGTCACTGAAGTAAGCTTGAGAAATTTTTGAAGTGCTAGCTTGCAACCTCATTTTGCTTGATAGCCATAAATCTTGTAAAATTTGTCATTTCCACTAGATATTTGAAAAACTTTTTATTTTTTGTTGTTACTTATTTTAAAAAATCATAAAAATACTAATTGACTTTAATTAATTTAATTTTTTGTTCTACTCATAATCAACTCAAAATTACTCACAGTGCAAATAGAAATAAAGATTGTGAATAAGGAGGCAGAAACTAAATGAAATGCATTATTGTATATGCAATGTTAATTAATAAATAGATTTTCTGTTTTATAAAATTAATATGTTCAATGGATGAAAAAGTTATTGGTAATACAACAAAAACCAAACTCTTGTTGATGTACTTTTTGAATAACTATTGCTATTTATACTGGTATGTATTGGAATGCCAATATTAAAATTATTTTTTCAAATTAAAATTTAGTTATTATGTGGTCTTCTGTGCCAATATAGTTGCTACAAACCAAAAGTTTGTCAGCAATGTGCCTGAGTTAATATAGCATTTTATTGATGGTAAATGTACTCAACATAAACTCTATTTAAAACCTACTTTTATCATTCATGGAAACACAATTTGCAAAGCTTTCTATTTTAGGTGTTGGTATAAAAAACAAACTTAAATTAAGCTAAAATGGAGATAACCTGATTTAAAAGACTATGATTCATCAAGATAAGATACAAGCATTTCTTGAGTATGTTTGATTAGGTCACTATAAATGCTTAAAGCTAGCTCATCTGCACTTGTATTTTGATTAATTTGATTGGCTTTTTAGCAAGTAACAGTATTGCTGTACAAAGGACAGATTTGACTCATAATTTTTTTGTAGTTTCTGATATTGTTAAAAAATCTGATTTTCAAATTAAATTTGTGACTTATTAGTTTTTATAAAGTAGTCAAATAATGCAGCTTGAAGTGTGAGTTAAACTAGGATTTAATAAAATAAATGCCATAAAAATAGCTCATGTATATAATTCTTAAATGTATTGCCAGCTTATAAGAAATGAAACCAAGCAAATTAAGTTTATATCACAAAAAAATTTTTTGCATGAATTTTCCTTCAGTAATATTTATATTTCATTGCTTTATTTCTTAATATCATTTCTTTTAATGCAGTTTATTTCATAGTAAAATTTGGGTAAAGTCATAGTTTACTTTTGTAAAATAAAATATTTTAGAAGATGAAAGGTAAATTTATTAAAAGTAATTCGTAACAAATAAATACGGAGTACAGCTATAATAAATCAACATTGCAGCAATCACATATACGAGGTCTGTTCAAAAAGTATCCGACTTTTTTGTATAAAGCACACAACACAATAAATTTTGCAAGTTTTATTCAATCTCCTTCAAAATATTCCCCTTGGTGGTTCACACACTTATCCCAGCGCTTCTGCCACTTCTCAAAACACTTCATAAACTCCTCCCCCGGAATGCTCTGAAGCTCCTCCGTCGCTTTTTTCATAATGTCTTCTCTTGACTGAAATCGCCTCCCTTTCAGAGTTGTTTTTAGCTTAGGGAACAGCCAGAAATCACACGGTGCTAAGTTGGGAGAGTAAGGAGCCTGTCTAATAAGTGGCATGCTGTTTTTGGCTAGAAAAGCTTGGACCACATGTGCAGAATGAGCGGGAGCATTGTCGTGGTGAAGCTGAAAATTCTTTGCTGCCCACATGTTTGGCCGCTTTCTTCGCACAGCATCACGAAGGCGACGTAGAATCTCCAGGTAGTACTCTTTGTTGATTGTTTGACCTTCTGGTGCGTATTCATGATGCACGATGCCACGGGAATCAAAAAAACAGGTCAGCATAACTTTCACATTGCTGCGGACTTGCCGAGCTTTTTTTGGGCGTGGTGATTCCGGATGCTTCCATTGTGATGATTGAAACTTGGTTTCTGGGTCATAACCATAAACCCAGGTCTCATCACCAGTGATGATTGTCTTGATAAATTCTGGGTCATGATTTGCAACATCCAGCATGTCCTCCGAAATTTTCTTCCGGAGTTCCTTCTGTTGCTCCGTCAGCAGCTTGGGGACAAATTTAGCCGACACTCTCCGCAGGTTCAAATCCTCAGTTAGGATTTAATGAACTGAGCCTGTGCTTATTCCCATTTCTGCAGCAATCTCTCGTACTGTTAAACGACGATCCTCCAACACTTTTTCACGAACCTGATCCATCGCCTCCTCGTTTCGGCTTGTGGATGGCCTTCCTGAGCGAGGATCACTTTCCACTGATGCACGGCCATCTTTAAAGCGTTTAAACCATTGCTTTATCTGAGTTGGGCTTAAGGCCTCATTTTCAAAAGCTTGTTGAATCTTTCGAATTGTTTCAACTTGAGTATCACCAAGTTTTTGACAAAACTTGATGCAATACCTCTGTTCGATGCGTTCTGTCATTGAAATGAAATTTTCTGAAAATCAAAAAACCGATGAACACGTACTACACGCCTGCACTAAATGCTTTACACAGAGAGATACGAATGACGAATCGGCCTGAAACGCTTCACGATTACGCGTGAATGTGTGTGTGTGCAGCCACGCTTTGCACAGGCAGTTTGCTCATACCTTATTGGCGAGAGGGAAAAAGGTCGGATACTTTTTGAACAGACCTAGTATATGAATTCCGTATTAAACGATGACGAGCACACCACTAAATAGCTTCCCAAGTATTGGGCATTGACTGAGCAAGAAGAGTTATAGTATAGTTTTTTTTGGGTAATCTGGGAAGCAGTGAGGACTTTATTAATGTTGACAATTGAACGGGGTGCTGGAGGACATCCACGAGGCATGATCAATTTTGGTACCTTAATTTTAAGTATTTAACAAAATTTTAAAAAATTTAAATATTTTATTTTACGAACGTAAACTACAACTTTACCAAAGTTTATATTTTTATATGTACAGATTTTACATATGCCTGGTTAGCAATTATAAAAAGTAGTTGATGGTTTTGATGTGACAATCAAGATTTCTTTTTTGTTAGTTAATATTTGTAAGATTTTTAAGATTTAAAAAATATTATTGATTTTGTTTATGTGTACTTGGTCATGTTTTTCCATGGATTTCTTGTTTTAAAGGATGGCAATTGACTTCTGGTATTTTGCTGGTCTTGCTTTTTTATTGAGCCATGCAAGAAACAGCTGCTTACCAAAAATTGATCCAATCGATTGAAAACACAGGTTATTGCAGTATTTGGTTTGACTTTTCCAGACCTGGAGCAGATCCAGAGTCTGATAATATTGAAGCAATGCGGATCTGTTACAAACCTGGTTCTTTTTCTTACAGACCCGGACCCAATTCGGATCCAACTTTGTGGATCCAATCATCTTTTTAGCAAAGTCACATAGACTATGGTTAGAGCTTTTACAGTACAAATATTATTTGAAAAAGTGATGGTAACCACAGGGGAATTTTGGGTTAGTTTCACTAACAAAACTGCTCATGGTTACTTATTAAAGAGAGCCAAAAAAAAAAAAAAACCAAAATATCATTGATTAGATGTATGCAAACTGCAAAAAAGGAGTTTGTAATTCAGTTGCTAATTTTGTAATGACAGTTTAAAACCTATTTCTATGTAAGAAAGTAAAGAAATAAAGGCTTTTGCTTAACTATGATTTGTTTAAGTGCATTAAAATTATCTCATTCAGTTATACTTGTCAATTTCTCTTCACATTGCAATTGCATATTAAGTTATTATGCAACTAACAAAACTTTACCAAATTTAATTTAAAAAATCTCTTTAGCTGTAATGGCTAGTTTTGCTACATTATTTAAAATTAAATAATTTGAATAAAAATTTATTTTAACGAAACTGATTAGTGGTTTACAGTAATTTTATTGTTTCTAATTTTTGTGATTTCAGAATTGTAATTTTTCATGTTAGTTGACTAAGCCTAAAACTGAATGTACTTATTGAATATAGATTGATAAAGATTAATTGTAAGGATTTGATCTATTGATTTGGCTATAAAAATTAGCTTAGCAATGCAAGAACTATTGCTTTGCCTGCAAATGCATATCAAGTGTTTTGTTAAAATTTTATGGTTAAAAAAATAAGTAATTTATGCTAACATGCTTTAGTGGTTAGTTATTCAAATTCTATGCAAAGGACTTTAAATAAAAAAATTTGATAGTAAGCAAAATCTGTGTTTGTCAAAAAAAAGATAATATTTTTGTCTCTATTTATCTTTTTAATTTGCAGGAAAACAGTGGGAAGTATTATACTAAGAGCAACCAGGGGCACACCCACCCCCCAAGAAAAGGGGTTGACAGAATTTCAACACCTTTTCAAATGTGGGGGCAAAGCACGTTTTTTTCTAATAACTGCCTACTTTAGTAAACTCTGCAAGCTCAAACGATGCTTTGTGCTGTCACAAAGACTTCATCAAGTCTTACGATTGCACGATGGCAGCATTTTTTTCTGCATATTTAAGCTCAATATCTAAAAGCCAAGTAGTGCTACCGATCATTCTAGTTTTGTTTTAAAAAAGTAAGTAAAACCTATTAATTACTGAGAATCAAGAAACACTGCTATAACTTAATTAACACAATTAACGTGAAAAACATTTAAAAAAGATCCAGGCTGAAGCGAATGAAACATGTGAAAAATCAATTCTCAACAAGTACAATGTATTCTCTGAAGAGATCACAATATAACAGATTAAATGTAATTTTAATGAGTTAAATCGGAACAGTAAAAAAGCGATTAAAACAAATTAACAAAGAGGACGATTATGATGCAACAGGCCTGTTTTGGTCACATGAAGCTCATCAGGCATAAGTTATCGTAATCTCTGAGGCGAAATGGTAGTGCCAAAAGTTAAGGTGAAAATTCCATGAAGTGACTCTTGGAAATCAGAATTCCTATTTCCATTTCCAAATTTTCCAAAAGAGTCACTTCATGAATTCCCATTTTCAAAAGAGTGACTTCATGGAATTCTCACCTTAACTTTTGGTGCTACCATTTTGCCTTAGAGGTTACAATAACTTATGCCTGATGAACTCCATATGACCGAAACAGGCCTGTTGCATAATAATCGTCCTCTTTGTTAATTTGTTTTAATCGCTTTTTTACTGTTCCTATTTAACTCATTAAAATTCCATTTTATCGGTTATATTGTGATCTCTTCAGAGAATACATTGTACTGGTTGAAAACCTGTAAGTCTTGTTTTTTCATTTGCCTTATTTATTTTGCAAAACGAGTTCTGGTCAGGAACAGCGCTAAAGAACTATAGGCTACTTAAAGTTTTACAAATATAGAATTTCAAATTGCTCAAAAATTTTATTTCCATATAAACAATAAATTTTAGCAGATATTTTGAAGATTTAATGGTTTCTGTGATAAAATTAAACTCAATATCACAAAAACACCGGAATAATTTTTTCCTTTTTTTACTGTAATTGACAAAATTTTAAAATCTCAATTTTGTATGTATGGTCATCAGAATTTGCTAGAATGTGCTAAACAAATTATTAAATAATAGAAATTATTACAATTAAAAAAACTACAGTACTATTTCATAGTTGTAAGGTAAACTGTTACATCACAATTAATAATTTGCGATTGCAAAATTCGACTGAGCACTTTATTACTTATAATGCATTTCAGCTGAGCAAAATTACAGTATCCTGCATAGTGCATGATCTTTTAAATGCAAACTGTGTCACAAAAGATGAGTGTGATGTCGTAATAAAAGCTATGATAAACTGGATAAATTTATAGTTAAAAAACTTGGAATAAAATAACTGTTGCCTGGGCAATGGCCATCGGGTGCCATTTGACTAAAGATCCATAGTTTCAAGTTTCTTTTTAAATGCAGTAAAATGTAAGTAACGATTTTTGCAATCATTTTTGCATTATAAACTTATCCACTGTATAGTGGCGTCTGTTAGAAGTGAATGTTGTTTAGTGTATACTTTAAGCATCACGCCAAATTTTTGTTGAACGTTGTAGATACTAGAAATGGCAAATGCAATTTATAGATCAAACTTTGTACAAATCATTTAAATTTTTTTCAGACATTTTGCTGAAACTGCTTAAAAGTTTTTGGATATTTTATTAAAAATTGGGACTCTGTCCGAAAAAAATACTGAAGCAAAAATGCGCTCGTCTCTACCCTTTAAGGAAAGAAAAACAGAAACCAGTTAATATAGTTCAATTGGCACGAAACGTCACTTTACTTATTGGCACAAAAGTTTTATCTTGTTGCGCATCAGCGTGCAAAGAAGATTGACATCATGCAAAAAGGGGGCTGACAAAAATGTTTATAAGGCAGTTGACATGACCTCCTAATCAGCCCCCTGGGTGCACCTCTGAGAGCAACTATATTCAATTATCTTACCTGCTTTTGAAGATGCCAAGATGTTGGTGTTAGGTTAAAATTTTTTATTTAAAGAGATATTACTGAAATTTAGGCTGCTTGCTGGGATGCCAAGCAGAGTAAAATGCTTAAAGTGTCCTTCCACAATATAACAATATTATGTAGGTTTTGAATTGCTGAATTTGAAATAAAGGGTTTACTTGGATGAGTTCATCACTGAGTATTGCTTGATCAAACATCTTTTTTAATGTAGGAAAGAAGTCAAGAAATTTTTTTTAATTTATGATGTTGGGTGCAGCACAGTGCTGTGTAAACTTTTGGTAACAATTTTGAAATTCAATGTCAAATAAAAACTACTTGCAAGCTGCAGGCACAAACTTTTGTATCTGTGCCAGCACTATTCAATGCCCTGCTTTTGACAATCCATTTGTCCTTTTTCAAAAACAAATTAATTTAAAATAATTTGCATCAAATAAAATGGTGTATGCAATGTTCATATGTATTTTAGAAAGATAAAGGTATTAATTGCTAACTATTTTTATTTTCTATAAAAATATTTTGTTTTAGTACTGTTATTTAGGTATGATGCAGCTACAACCTATAATTTATGAGAAACAATATTTTACTGTGTAACATTTACTATTACGTTTTGTTAAATAATGGCATGATTAAAACATTTTATCAAAAAATAAAATTAAACTTTACAGTAGAGGTGATAGTGTAAAAAAAAGAACACAAACTTACTGATTAAGTTTTAAGAATGTTTTTTAAAGCTTTTCGTCTATATCTGCAATAGAAAACCGAAGGAAAGCATTATTTTTTCTGTCCCTTAATTCTTCTTTATCATTTTTATACTGAACAACATTCATCAAAATTATTTTAAAAAATCTTATTTGAATTTATAATTGTCATTCAAAGGGGATCTTCAGATGTTACCACAGCACACAGTATTATTATGTAAAACAATCTTTATAAAAATTGATTCAAATGTTTTTTATACATTTTTGTCATTTCATCAATAACAGTAAGTTTATGGCAACGTTTGACATTGGAACCAACTCCACCATTTTTAGCAATTTTTCTACAATTTGATATGGAAATATATTCATTAAGATTACAAAATAGTCCTGGTAAATTATTATGAATTCACATTTCAGTGACAGCAATAATGTCTGATTTGAGATGTAGATTGTGCACAAATGTTTCTAATTTACTAAAATTCAAAGATTTAGAAAGTGATCTTAGTATTAACAGAAATAATGAAAAAAGTTATGGAAGTGTTCTCATTAAAAAATAATGATTTTGTAGATTGAATTTCAAGATATTGCTCATGAAAATTGTAATTATTAGGAGTGACTAAATACTTATAATTTTTAGTTTCAGTGCCAGAGTAATAAAATAATGATTTATTTTATTTACATTAAAGTATGTCTGTAGCTTTTTTTTACTGGTGTTATCCTTAGGCTTTATTAGAGAGGCAGAGTCCACCACACAACTACAATGAAAATTGTTAGAAGTCAGTGCTTGGTTGTTAATTTTTTTGGCAAATTTTTTATGAAAAGGTGCTGAGCATTTTGTACTTATAATATGTGTAAAATCCCTTGTAATTGTTTTGTGATAAGAATTGTAAGTAAGTTTAATAAACTATTGTTTAAAAAGTACACAAAGTAATTATAAAACAATATAAAAAATAAATACACAAATATACGTACCTTGAGGTTAAAAAAAAACAAAAAAACTTAAACTGTAAATTATATGGTTTAGGTAAATGCATAATGTGGTTAAGGTTCAATTTAATAGTTAATTAATTGTTTTAAATTTGTAAGATTAAGAAAACTTTATCTTAGTAATATCTGATGGTGTTTCTTATCTTTATTGGCACAGTATATATACTGTACCTTACATGCTTTACACATTTCACACATTAAATACTTTTCTTGCCTCCTCCACTATATGCCGTTTTCATTCAGTCAAAGATTTAGTGATTGGAAGCTTTGGTCCTCCATTACTTTTCAGTTTCTTCTTTCAGGCATATACACTGTTTTGAATGGACCTGCTAACAAATTTAATTATTATTGTTGTTTTGGAAGAGTTAGATGCTTGGGGTGACAAATATCTATATTCCTTGCACTAACAGTAAACAGTAGATTTAAACCAAAAGTAAAAGAAAAATCACATACTTTTCCTTTTGCTTATTACTTAGCCTATGATCAAGATTGCTCCAATGTAAAACAAGACAATTTGATCATTCATACTGTTCCAAGTCATCCAATTCTTGTTTTTGTTATTCCACTGTTTTGCTAGTCTTCCATTTTCATCTCTGATTGAAGCAATTAGTGTTTAAAGTTCCATCACCTTTTTTTGTTGATCAATTCATGTGGTTTTACCTATAAGTGTGGTAAAAGAAGTATATACTAGCAGTATCATGTTTATTTTTTAAAAATGGTTGTTCATACTTATCGTATTTTTTAGTCACCACATCAAGTTTTTTCATTACTTTTTTAAGATGCTGACTGGCTATTATCACGGATTATAATTTAATCATATATAAAATTCCCCTTTATTTACAGGGGTTATGTTCCTTCCACTCCTACAAATCCTAAAAATCTGCAAATTTTTAATGCAATTTTAAAATGCCTATGTTTGATATATATTCTATCTTGACAATTGCCTTGTTCTGTACAACATTCACCAACTTCCACACTTCCACAAAACTTCAACTTATAACATTCACTTCCACAAAAACTCAATACTACACTAGATCGGATTGCTTTCTCATTTTTTTTTATGTAATGCATGGTGTTTTTATACACTCTGTAATGGCACCCTATCACAGTATAACTTTTCCCTTCCTTTATCAAGCAGTTTTACCTTCTAATGCAGAGTCATAATCTTTTTCTGGTGCTTAGGTTCTTTGCCAGAAGCTAGAATATGCAGAGCGTTTTGGTGGCATTATAGGGCATAAATAACAGGGATATATCAAAGCTTCAGCAAGCAATTTTCCATTATTATAACATCTTTACACCTGATAGCTGATATAATTCATTTATTGTATGGATGGGCCAATGCCAGAGTTTTGCCAGAAACTTCAGCACATTTCTAATAAATAATACAAGGGTACAGGGGTACATACAACACACCAAAAGCTTTTTCTGCTGAAAAATGGCCTAAGAAATTCACAAAATTGCTGAAATTATGAAAAAAAACTTTGAGAGCAATATTTGTGAGTATGTGAAGCTGCAAACAGTGAACCACAAATAGGTGAGGGTGTACTGTATTACAGTTTACCAAGGTTTGACCTTTTTTTATTTATTTGATTAGTTATTTTAGATTTACAACCATTATTTATTTATATGTAATCTGCAATGGGGTTTGCAGACTTGCTCTACTACTTTTCAACCAATGTTTCTTGAAGCATTTGCTTTATTTTCTAAATGAAGTGTTCAGTTTGATATGCATTAAGGGTGTTAAATATATCAGATTTCAGCAAACTATGGTAGCCAAACAAAAAAAATCTATTTTCTCTCTTTCCAAATGGTGATTTTTTGCTGCTAATGGCTAAAATTTTTAACTCTATAATGATGAAAAAAAACTTACACTATTAGTGACCTACTGTTAGAGTGATGCACTTGAGTTTATTGCTGGGGTGAGCAAACTTTTTACCTCAAGGGATGCATTCTGAAATTAAATTTGTTTGCAGGTGGCATTAATTATGTGATATTTCAAAAAAATGATCTTCACTTTGGATCTGCCCTGGATTTCTTGATTTTTGTACCTAAAAATCAGTGATTGCTCAAAGCAATGACCAACAATTTGTTTGAAGAAAAGAAAAGAAAACTTAGTAATTTTTTAATTGTTTGAAGTCTTTGCAAGCTAGAAAGTTGTTGCGGGCTGCATGTAGCCCATGGGTTGCAGTTTGCCCACCCTGGTCTAGTGGCTGAATACAAAAAATTTATCAGGACACAAATGGGTCTACATCAATGGTTTTCAACCTGGGGTTGTGACTTTTATATTGGTTGTTTCACTTTTTTTAGAAATCCGAATGGCATTTTGATAAACAATATAAAGTAAAATATTTTAAAAAAATGATTATTTTAAAATTAACTCAATTACTTATCCATATTTTATTTGTGGCCACAATAACAGGATTTCCAGACAAAAATCCTACTTTAAACTTGTTTTGAGGGCAATTACAAAAATTGCAATTAAACACAAATGATTTATTCTGCCTTTTATGTAAAAAAAATAGCCTCAGAAGTATTTTTAAGGAGTGATGTAGAAAACCAACATTAAAACAGACAGTTTAATTATTAAAGTAATGACAGTCAAAAATAAAGAATCAAAAAGTTAATAGAGAAAACCATTCAGCAGCCTTCTCATTGATGCATGAATTGTATTGTGTCTAGGAATTTAGTCGAATACATCTACTTCAATTTGATTATGGTTATAAAAATCAAATTAAGTGATTTTTTTCTGCTAATTTTGATGCTGAAAAATTTTGAATAATTGAAAAAAGATTGACTTTTTTTGGCTTACATTATAATTTAAAAGTGAGCACTTTTTGTTTTTATTGTAAGAAAATTTTTGGAAAATTTATTGCAGATTTTTTAAAAGTATTTCGTGACCATATTATTTCTTTCTGAAGAACTTAATTGGATGCTTTTTGTTAGCCATAGATTCTTTGGACATATTGCTATATTATAAATGGTTAAGTTTTTCTAAGAAAAAAAGAAATAAGGATTTTTTTTGTGCCTTCTATTATGATATGCGTTTGTAATACTTTGTTAGCATTGTATTATCAATTAACAACTTCAAGCATTTATAAGGATTTTTGGCAGGCTAGAATTGAAGAGCAGGACAATAATACTGTAAATCTATTAGTGCAGACTGCTCTCAGACAAAAAAATTAAAGTTTCTCTGTTATTTGAAAACTAGACTGAAGAAGTGCTTTCTAATGGTTCGGTATCATCTAGATTGCACAAACTAGTTGAATCATCAAAATCATTAAGATCTTCCTCATCACTTGAAATGTTACTAATAACAACCGTGGTGTATCATTGTTCACAATTTCTTTGTTGCTATGGCAAATGGTGCTAAAGTTGGATGATTGCTGCCAAAGTGAATAGTCGAATGACTAAGCTTCTGGCTTCAATAAAGGAATAGTCAAAATAACCAAGAATGTTTAAGAGGTAAATAAAATATGATAAGCAAAGGGATGGGAAGCAAAAAGTGTTATTCTCTAAATAAATAAAATAAAAATCATATCAAAGAAAAAACACACAATTGCCCTACTGAGCAGTTCACATTGATGCTGACTCATGGGGAGCATACAAATGGATAAAATAAAAGATTAATAGATACCTTTTTTGTGTGATGTCACACCATCTATTACTAATTTGCAGTAAAAAAACTTGCATTGGAAACTAGGTGAAGAATAAAAAAGGTCTTCACTTGTGATCAAAACTATATATATATATTAGTATTTTTGGTTAGAGGTTTATACCTGTTTTGGCTTTCCACCTGGTTTTCTAAGTAAAAAAATATTGCAAAAATCATTAAAATAGCTTAGCTGAGTAAACTATTTTAGGTTTTGATTCCATTAATTTTTGCAGATTTTATTGATTTCATTCATTATATGATTTACCTAGCTTATTTATATTTTGCTCAATTTTCTTGTTTCAAAATAACCAATGGTATTGATGGATTATTAAAAATCTTGAATAATTAAAATTTAAGCTGCCATTTTTATTTATGTACCCTTTCAACATAAGGTGTTGTATTTATAAAAGTTTTTTGTATTGCTGAAAATATTATTTTCGTGTTAGTTGCTTTATTGCATAGAGTTTTTTTGATTAATAGTAATAATTTAATCCCTTATACAATATTTTTAGTTGATAATTGTTTGTTTTTCTATAGATTTATAATTGTGCTAATTCAAATTATGTGAAATGGCTCACTATCATACTCTTTCAGCAGAATTAACTGTTGCTGATGTAGAAAATTTCTTTTCTATGGACAGAAATAAATCGAGATCTATAAACAAAGAGATAACGAAAAGTTCTTACAAAGGAAAGTGCTATGATCCAAATCCAAATACAAGCCAAACACCCTATGAAACAAGAAACTTGAAAAGTAATTTTAAAATGTTTGATGAGATGGGAGAAGGGTTTGATGAGGATGAAGATGATGAAACTTCAGTTGATCCATTTGGTTCTCTTGTCAGTGGTGATTTGGATAATATTGAAGTGGAGACAATTTCTCCTTTAAACTCCACTGTTTATAATGTGGCAGTTGATAAAAATAAATTGAATGTTTATGATCATTACACATTTACACACAAGTACAATGATGATCTTCCAATAAACACTTACATGACTGAGATTTTGGAAAACATCAGTGTTTACCCTGTTACCATTATTCAAGGTGCTACTGGGAGTGGTAAAACAACACAAGTGCCCCAATTTATTTTAGATGAATCAGCTCGTGAAAAAAAGTACTGTAACATTGTTGTTACTCAACCTCGAAAAATTGCTGCAATGAGTATTGCCAGACGAGTTTGTGAAGAAAGAAATTGGGATCTTGGCTATCTAGTTGGTTATCATGTTGGTCTTGACAAGAAAACCTCAGAAGATACTCGAATCACCTATGTGACAACAGGGGTATTGTTAAGACAGTTGATTAAAGCCAAAAATCTCCACAACTTCACTCATATCATTTTGGATGAAGTTCATGAACGCGATCAAGATACAGACTTTGCAATGCTACTTGTACGAAAGCTGCTGTGGACAAATTCTCGCCATGTTAAGGTAATTTTGATGTCTGCCACATTAGATAGCAATGTTTTGGCAGATTATTTTGGATCACCTGTGGCTGGTAGTGTTTCTCCAGCACCAACGTTATCTGTTGATGGAAAAATGTTTGATGTTGAGAAGCATTATATTGATGAACTCTCTGGTCTTGGAAAACTTCCTGAATTTTGTTCTGCAAGCCCTGAGATATCTGAAGAAGCTTATATAATTGCATGTAATCTGATATTGCATCTAGATCAGCTTGAGCAAGATGAGCGTGATGCAAATAGTTCTACATCTAAAGATAGCGATACTTTTCGTGGATCTGTTCTTGTTTTCCTTCCTGGTTTATTCTACATACGAGAGTTAGAAGACCGATTAAGCTATCATAAAGTTATGAAGAAGCTGACTGTGATTCCTCTTCATTCCAGCATCACGTTAGAAGAACAGTATCTTGTTTTTAGAAATCCCAAACCCGATTATCGAAAAATTATTTTATCTACCAACATAGCTGAAAGTTCAATAACTGTCCCTGATATTAAATACGTTGTTGACTTTTGCTTAACAAAGTCCTTAATTTGTGATGTTGATACAAATTATCAAAGCTTACGTTTGCAGTGGGCATCTCAAGCCAGCGCCAAGCAGCGTGCCGGGCGAGCTGGGCGAGTTTCGAACGGGAAAGTTTACCGCCTTGTTACCAGAGAGTTTTATAACTTTGATCTAGAAGAATATTCCACACCTGAAATGCAAACATGTTCTTTGGAAAGCGTAATATTAAAAGTAAAAGTTCTTGATCTTGGTGATCCCAAATCTATCTTGCATCTTGCTGTGTCGCCTCCAGATTTGCACAACATTGAACGAACTATTTTACTTTTAAAGCAGATTGGCGCCCTTTCAACCACTGCAAACCAAAAAAGATACGACGGGCAACTGACATTTGTTGGAACAGTATTAGCATCTTTGCCTATTGATATGCATCTTGGTAAACTTGTTATGCTTGGTTATGGTTTTGGATGCTTTAGTGATTGCTTGATTATTGCCGCCGCCTTATCGAAGCCATCGTTCTTTGCCACTCCTTATCACAAAACGGTAGAAGCTTATGCTAAGAAATTATTTTGGGCTCAAGGCTCTTTTAGCGATTGTTTTGCTTTTCTCAATGCCTACAAAGCTTGGTATAAATGCAGTCAAACTCAGAGATTTCTGCGCTCTTCGGATGAAAAGCGCTGGTGCAATGAAAACTTTCTACAGTATCGAAGAATTCGCGAAGTACACCATCAAGTGGAAGAACTACGAGATCGGCTTCGCCACTTTAATATTTCCTCCGACGATGGGGATTACTGGAGTGAGGCAGAGAGCCGTGATCAAAAGTTATTCATTTTGAAAATCGTCATGGCTGCGGCTTTTTACCCGAATTACTTTCTTCAATCCGCTGCGGACGAGCCAGCAGCTGTGAAGGAGATGTCGCTTCTCGATCCTTCCAGAACGGTCGCGTTTCGGGGCCTTCCATCTGGAAAAGGTTTTTTGTACCGAGATTCTTTACTCAAGTTGACCCGGCCGTGTGGAAAGCAGAAAGCGATATATTACGACGGTTCAAAGGTTTTTGTTGAGTTCGAAAAGAGCAATGACATCGACACTGGGAACGTTCTTCCTGCTGTGTACATCGCAAGCAAACTGCGCTCGGTTCGATCCAAGTATCAGCTGCAGCAGACCTTCGCTGAGAAGCCGCTGGATGTCAGAGCTGGACATAGACTTCCGACGTTTCTGTACGAATCTTTGCAATCCGATTCACACGTAAGTGAAGTTCCTAGGCCTGGCAGCCCTCCTTGGTTTTCAATTCAAGTCACTCACGTGGAATCGAGCACAATTTTGTGGGGCAACAAATTACTTTCATCAAATGTCAGTCAAATCACTAAAATAGGTGAAGAGATAAACAAATCAATGAATTCTAAAGCGAGTAGCGACGATGCGCGTGTTGGGGGTCTGGTCCTTGCCCCTTTCGACGATGGGGAGCTGATCAGGTATTATCGTGCCCTGGTGACCAGCTCCCAACCAAACATATCGGTTTGGTTCGTCGACTACGGCAATTCCAGCTTTGATCTGAAAGTCCATGATCTCCGCAAACTTCCGGCTTCACTAGCTGACATCCCATTTCAAGCTGTACAGTTTCGTCTTCGAGGAGTGAAGAAAACCGAGAGTGTTTCCGGGGAAGAGGCTAAATTATACCTCTTGTCGCTTCTAGAGCCAGACGGTCATGTCGCCGAAGTAAAAATCTATTCAGTTGTGTCTGACGTCGTTTGTGTTGATTTGTTTACGTTGCGTAATCACTACGTCAACGACATTTTGATTCAACGACAGTTTTGTGAAGTGTCAGAAGAAGGAAAAGTGTCTGAGATTTCCCACTCTAGTTGGGTGCTAGCAGAGGAACACGGTGTTTCTGACGAAAAAACGTTCAGTGAGAAATTCTCCAGCCAGTGGGTCAAACTTGATCCGTCTCTACGTGGTTCTGTCCTCCCCGGGAACGGACAGTTGCTGACGGTGTTTGCGCCTCGTACGTCGTATGAGGAAACTTTTACATCCTGCGTCAACATCGGTCGCATGCGCAACGTGACTGTGGACTCGAACAGCATCAATTCGATCTGCATCAACCAACATCCGGGCGATCCGACCCGCATCATGATGGTGGCTGGGGAGGTGGGAATCAACCAGTCGGGCAGCACCATGATCGTGAGGAACACCACTATCCTCCCCTGTGTCAAAGGCCTGATGCAGCTCATCTGCGTCTTGTTTTCTCCTGTGGTTGAGTTTCGAACCAACGAAGAGCAGACCCGTTTAACAGGAGCCATCTGCGGTTTGGGGGCGCATAAAACCCCCCGGGGCATCTTCTCTGTTCTTCCGGACCATGACATTGAACTTCACTTTGACACTGAATTCACTCTAGAGGACATAATCGAAATCAACGGGATCCGCATGATCATCAACCTTGTAGTGGGGAGTGATGAAAAGCGGGCCTCTTGGGGTCGAAGGGCCGTGCATCACTTGCAGAAAAAAGCCCGTCACCAGTTGATGTCTTTACTTTTAAAACAGCGGCCATCAGTCAAAGAGACCCCTAGTCGGCGTCCTTACACATGGGGCCTGATCTCAGAAGAGAGTGAAGTTGATCACGGGATTAAAGATCAAGGAGCTGATCTAAAGGATTTTTATCGACTTCATGCTGGCACATTACTCCGGGATCAACATGATAGCCGGGGCTATGTTTGAACCACAACCATCTTCTGCTTTTTAATTTTTAGCATGTCACTCAAACGTCGACACCTCAACCTTGTCTTAATTCTTTTTATATGACTTTGTGTTTTTCTGGTGTTATAAATCAAAGGTGCTATTTCTTTGGTCTGTATGATGAGCACATGTTTGTTTCCGCCTTTACATTGATTTGTTTAATTCCTTATAACTCAGCTGATCAAACTTTACGAATTCTGTGCACAAATTTGGTAGGATTTATTTTTTTGCAATATCGTTAACCTTGTTTTGTTTTCTTAAGTTAATTTTTGATCTCTTAAATTTTGTTCAATTTTATAAAACAAAATTTTTCCGAAAAACGTGACATAAATTTTATTAACTTAATTCAGACCGAAAAAATTCATTTTTTAGTTTTCTTTGTATCGTAACACTTATCACTTTAACCTAGTATCTGGTGTATCATGAAAGCACTTCATTTTCTTGTGAAGCTTTTGATAACACGACCGCCACCGCACGCTCGTCTTCGTTTTCTTTGTGTTCTTTTTTTTTGTTATCGAACAACCAGCATTGGTGTGTACAAAACATCGTTTTTTTCAAAAGATGTTAATAGCTTGCCAATCAGTGGACTTTCTAACGCGATTGTTTTGTTTTGCAGATTGTAAGTAGTTGTTAAAATGACAGATAATGAAACTGTATTAGACTTTGGTTCAGAATTTGAACCGAAATCGAAAAAGAACGTTATTCACCCTGTAGCGTGTTTTTTTCATCTGCTCTTCCGCGTGGGGGCGATCGTGGTTTATATTTTATGTGGATTAACCAGCGCTGGCTTTGTACTTAGTTTTATTATCATACTTTTACTTTTATCTGCTGACTTTTGGATCGTTAAAAACGTCACTGGGCGATTGCTAGTGGGGCTGCGTTGGTGGAATAAAATTTCAGAAGACGGCGAAAGTTCGTGGGTTTTTGAGTCGAGACGTCCCGCTGCCCTCAAGAAGCACCCTGTTCTAAAATCGGAATCCATGTAAGTGTTTGTTCTGTTATGGAAATCTAGAATTGTTATTTATTCGTGCTTCTGAACCTCTCAAATTAAGGAATTAAGAATCCAGGTTTATTGTAATTTTTATGTTGCTTAGCAGTTTGATTTAAATCAACTTATTGTCTAAACTTTAAACTATTGGTTTATTGCCGACCAGAAAGTTGGAAAACAATTTTTGCGGCCCGGCAATTTGTGCTTCGTTGATTAACAAAAGTCTTCTCATTAAATACACATGTATTCTCGCCTCATCTCTGATTTTCAAGAACCAATTTATTTTCTAAAAATAAAAAGCAATAAATAAATAAATGAAAAATCACTACAAATATAATCAAAATAAAAAAGCTACCCTTTGTATTATCCAATTTAAAGTAACTTTATACGAACTTCACGGATGACGCGTTGGTCTAACCCAGGGGTAGTCAATTATTTTCGCTAGCGGGCCGCATTGCGGCCGTGGAAGCTAACTGAGGGCCGCATTTGGATGTTGAATTTGTTCGCGGGTTGCAAATTACGCTATTTTTCTCCCAAAATCGTAGTGATCTCTAAAAAAAAAGGTCTTCACTTACATTCGATCTGTGATTCACTATTTCTCTCCCAAAATCTTGGTGTGTTCTCTAAAAGCATTAAAACATAAGAAACTGAAACTGGGGTATTCCCGACATAATTCTATGCAACTGTGGCTCAAAGTGAGGGTATCTATTTTTTAAAAAGAGCTCCGCGGCCGCACAAAACGTCGTCAGGGGCTGCAGTTTGCCCACCCCTGGTCTAAGCCGACACGTTTATAGACCAACTATAAAGCTCGAAAATTTTATCTTCGAAAATTTCGCAAAAAAATAAAGGTTAAATTGTTTTTATAAATTTGTGGCTTTAAAAGACTTGCCTATCAATGCTTCACAAAATAAAATTTTTCAAAAGTTAAACTATCAATAACCTTCATTTACTTGTCGAATTTACAACTCAACAAGTGCGCTTTCCGACTGCATGACGTCATGACCTTGTTGTTCTTGCATCTGCTACTTCAAATCTTTCTGTGATTTAAAACCAGGTCATCGTAACAACTGTTTCAAGTGATCAATTGTATTTAGTGTGTAACTTACGTCATTAATTTGCTTCAGGATTTTTTGGCTTGGTTTAATCCTCAGCCCTACCGTTTGGTTCCTTATGGTCTTTTCCACTCTGTTTACTTTCAAATTGCAGTGGCTTTCAATCGTAGTAATCGCTCTTATCCTTAACGGGGCAAATTTGTTTGGATACGTGAGATGCAAGTTTACAAGCAAGAGCCAGATCGGGAGTTTCGCGACGAGGTTCATCGGCTCCCAGATTTTTAACTCGATGCAGAGCAGCAACTCCGAGCCAAGCACTTGAATGGACGATGTCTCACTGATCCAGAGATGCTAACTTCTTCCCTCTTCCCCGATTGCCTTGCTGGTATTGCAGCGTTGTGTCCGTGTTTATCTTGTTTTTGTTTCGCTTATTTATTTAACTGGCTCTGTGTCTTTTTTTTTTTTTTTTCATGAAAGATTATATGAATGTTTATTTTTACTACCCCAGTTAGAAGGAATAATATGAAGTGCCGCAATCTTGTTATACTTCTATTACTATTCCATCTATTTAAAAATATTTATACTTTCTTGAGCTCCAAAATTAATGCCAAAACCCAAATCACCCAAAAATTTTCTTTGGCCTCATAAGTGATTTTACCAAAATTAAAAATTGCTATCATGTTTTAAGTGCATGGAGTAAATAAATTGATTAACCAAGTTTTGCTGCTTTTAGTTGCATCAGTCAAAAAACCTAGCATTGAAATGCTTTTTAAAGGTGGTTTAATTTTAGGCGTATTATTTAGTTATTATTATTATTTAGTATGTTTAATGTTTCCTTGAATGATACAAATAATTGATATGATTATTACAAGTTGTTCACGCCCGTATGTGCTTGTTAATCTGATGCGCTTTTTCCTGACTCTTATCCAGTTCAGTAGCAATGCTTTGTCGACTCGCAGTATTGCGATTTTAGTTGGAAATAAACTAACGACGAAAAATCTGTCGCCTCCTCCCATCTTTGATGCATCGTCATTTATTCGGTATGTAGAATGGCAAACCTATCAATAACTAAAATAGGAAACGTGTAACTCAAATTGCGATCCAACTTATGTTTGCACAAATAAGTTAAGTTAAAAGTATAAAATTGTAGAATTATTCGAAATAGCGCCACCTTGCACTTATAAAATCTGTTCCTCGTTGATCAGTATCATCTATTTTATCAAACCTTTTTTGAAAAAAGTTTTAGTGATCCCTCTATAAATAAAACCGACAATAATAGTTCTAAAGTTAATAACTTCTAATTGTTCAGACAAAACGTTGGCTTCAATGTATTGTAACCGTTAAACGTGATAATTAGCAAGTTAATTGTTTTGTTAAGCTTTTCAACTACAAGTAGCATTGTCGAGGTTGAAGAGCACACCATGTACTGATTTATGCTGAGGTCGGTTACTATTAACTTGGTTTTAAGCTGAGATGAAGTTTCTGTTTATTCTTATCGCAGCAACATTGTTTAATGTTGAGGTAGGTAAACAACTTAAATCTTTCATTCTAAGCAAGTTCCTGTTAGTGATTAAATTTAAAAAACTATTTGTGAATTTTCAGAACTTTCTCTGCAGTGTTATTATACAGAACTCATTATAAATACTTTTAAAGATAAAATTATAAATAAGTCAAAATACATATTGTTTGTCAGGGGAATTTGATTTTTCTAGGACAGTTTTTTACCCAAACACGCAAGATATTCTATTTTTCTGAGTCTTATTTTCCACAGTTCTCTCAAACCTTGTAGACTAGTTACGTCTAGAGTGAAGACGGTCATTAATGCTTTTAGTTTGCTTATATTGGTCTAATATGCTTTTGAAAAACATGACGTTAAAATTTAAATGTTTTCTTGTTTTTAAAATCTTAGGTACTGTTTTTTTTTTTATGTAATGTGGTTGAACAACAAATACACTAGTTCTCTTTATTAAAATGGTCCTTTCAAAGTTTGATTATTACAAACTTCAAGTATGTTACCGAATTAATAATATAATTTGCAATACATGAAATTAAAATTAGTAGATATTTGGAAAGAGTAATTTGCAAGGAAGTAACAGAATTCACAATACCCCACGATTTCATGAATTCATGATCATAATAATTACAGTCATCGCTTTGGGAAACTTGGAAACTTTTTACCGTTATAGGAATGCCGACACATCTGTTAAAGCAAAACTGATTTTGTCACAAACTTAACGCTTCTGCTGTTTTAGTATAAGGCAAAAAATTAAATTGCAATATGTGTAATGAATCTAATAATTAATTAAAAAATTTCAAATTTGCTTTATTATCGATTTAAAAGCGTGTGCAGGATATAGGTATCTCGAAATCAATGTAAACCAATCTCCCCAATTGATTCCCTCGTTTTATCTTAGTAGGCCTAATTACAGATAGAAGTCTTTAAATAATAATATTAATAATAACAATGTTTTTTGTAGACCGCTTTATACCATGAAATTTTAAAAATCATATGATCTCAGAACAAAAAGAAATCTTAGTATAAGTCTAAGATCAAGTAATAACTATTTAGATCAGAGGTAGGAAAACTACGGCCCGTGGCAACCTTGGGTGCGTCCCGCAAAAAGTTCAAATAAACGATTAAAAAAGTTTATATACGTATTTTTTGTCTTCAACCAAATTCTTGGGCGTTGCTTTTCGCAATCACTCATTTTTTGGTGCGAAAATTAAAAAATCCGAGGCCAATTTAAAGGGAAGGCTTTTTTTTAAAGAACACTTCATTTTGAGCTCAAAAATTAAGAAATCCGGGACGGTATCAAAGTGAAGACCTTTTTTTAGAGGTCACTATAGTGCGGCCCGCAAGCTAAAAAATTCGCCCATTCCTGATTTAAATTAAAATATTTAAAACTGACAAAGACCGAAAATATGACGGTTTGTTTTGGAGTTTTTTAGAAAATCTTCATCAAGTAGCCTACAAAGTAGCCAACGTTTTAATGTAATTCAGGTAAATGCATTTGACAAACATTCTTAACATCTAACACAAGCTGACATGACAGATATCTGCAATGGATCAGAAGCTCATATAATTGTTGGCTTTGCAGTGCTCGGCAACCGGTATGCTCTGAGGTAACTGTCATCTAAACCAGGATTGCGGAGTCAGAGTCGGAGTCGGATCTTAATCTCCGACTCCGCAACCCTGATCTAAACATACTTTTTTAAACAAAAAAAGCCTTAATTTTTTAAAATTTGAACTTTAAAACTGCAGAAGAATTATTTTATTTTATCTCTGTCCTCCGGACTTGCAGGAAAGCTACAGAGCCGCCAATACATAGGGCAAACAATTACCCTAACCTGCTTCCGGAGATGCCAAGATATTGTTGTCCAATTGAAATTTTGGTTTTGAGATATAAACACCACAGAAATGGCGCAAGTAGGTTTTGAACCGAGACTATGTCGATCGCAATCACGGCGCTTGTAACCACTCGACCACGCTGCCGACTGTCAAGGCAAATTTGTAAATCAAACTCTAGCTAGACTCTCAAGAAGCATTAATGCTTGTTTTGTGGATTAATTTTTCGGCAACATGGTCAAGTGGTTAACAGATTGTATTGATGGCGATGCAAGCGACATAACCTTGGTTCAAAACCTACTCGCGCCATATTGTAATGTTTTTGATAAAAACGCTATACAGCACTTTCTCTGCTTGGTGGTCTTTGCAAGCAGTTCTAAATTTTATTCATATCGCTAAATAAAAAATCATTTAAGAAATTTCAACCAGACACCCAGCAGCTTAGCATTTCAGAAAGCAAGTCAGGATAATCGTTCGAGGGTTGCTCAAAGCATAAGGTCTCTGACGTTTTCCTGTAAGTCAGGAGGATAAACGGAAAAAATAAAAACATGCTTTTGTGACGTTACAAATAAATTGAAGTTTTTATAAAAAGTTTTTGCTTAGCTGTTTAAAACATCAAGCCTAATATGCAGCAATCCTACTCGCCTAATATACAGCAATATGCTGCAGCACTCCCAATAAACAAGCGCAACAAAGTGTATTTTGTATTTGAATTAAACAAATTTTTTACGTTTTTTGGTGAAAGTGTGCCCTAAAATTTTGAAATCTTTTTTTTGTTCTACGAGTAGAAAGGGTTGCGGAGCACCGGCTTATTGTTTGCTTTAGTTTGATAGTGAGGAATCGAATTATTCGCGAAGTTCCTAAACTTTTTATCTTTATTTATCCTGCTGACTCGTAGGAAAATATTTGAAATGCTATTCTTAGAGCATCCCTCAAGCAATTACCTCGATCTGCTTTCAAAGATGCCGAGATATTGTTGTCGAGTTGAAATTTTTATTTGTTTTTGTAGCTTTTTTGTTAAGAGATACTTTTAAGAACGCCATAAAGAGAAAAGTGTCTTTGCCGAGGACACAGCATAATTACGGCACCCCTACTCAGTCGACCACGCTGTGATGGGGAAGATTAGGGACTATTGGACATGAAGGACCTTTAAATCATGGTCCTATTCTCCTAAATCAAACAGTGTTTTGAGTTTTCTGTTATATGTTAAAAGTACTTGTGTCATGATATTTTCATGACTGTAATTACAAGGCGATTAATTGCTCACAAAATAATTGTCAGGTTGGTTATAACTAGGTTTTTGTAACCTGAACATAAATATTTTACCCCTTAGTATATTTCTGTTAATTTATTAAAACAAGGTAGTGAAAATACGAAGTTTGTAGCATGCAACGCTATATAAATTTAAGTTATGTGAGCAGTCACGTTTTCCATTTTGATTTACGTAAGGTAGTTCAGTTAGATTATCCTTTAATAGCGGATAAACAGGACGATTGAGCTATTTATTTGCAGGACCATTGGACGTGGCCCAAAGGTCCTTTGGCTAGGACATCGTTAAGAGATGCCGTTTACTCAAAATTCGAATAATGTATTGTTGAAATTTTCTGTTAAAAAATTATACTCAAACATCGATCTATTTATATCATAGTTTTTCATTAACAGTCTGTAGCAGTGACGTGCCGTAAAACTTGTGGTTGGTGAGGAACTAATTTTTTAAAATAATTTTAATACTAATTTTATTGTTTGCCAAGACCACCCACCAGGGGAAAGTACCGTAAAGTGTCTTTTCCAAGGACACAACAGAATGGCGCGAGTAGGTTTTAAACCGAGACCATGTTGATCACAAGCACGGCGCCTTCACACATTGATCACAACTTAATGCAATTTCAATAGACGGACCGATCATTCTTTGTCAAGTAGTTCTGTTTGCAGTGAAATCGTCAGTTTTTTGCTGCTTTATTTCCTAATTAAAACTCTTTCAACCAATCAAAACAGGTCTCGCTTGGGTGCCGCCATGTACGTCACGTTGTGCGATCATTCTTCAGACGTTGGCATGGAAAAAAGGAGAATAAACTTGAAAAGAGACAACAGGAAGACCTCCTCTTTTCATTCATACTTCAGCAATTCAGTCAAAATAAACTCAGACGAGGGTTTGGGGTTCTTTCCGCACACGAGTCGTTTCCGGTTTACACAGATGAGGGAGGCTGCTATGAAGAAGGTGAACTCTCTTTTTGTAGAAACAATTAATAAAATAATTAAAGTTGTTGATGATGTTTCTTTTCTTCAAAATGATTTAGAAACATCTTGGACATGTTTAACATTGAAGCAAGTTTTTAAAAATATAAAAAAGATCGACTGTTACAAAACACTTTTCTTATGCGTTCCAGAAAAAGTTAAAACTCACTGAGAGTGCGACTTAAAGCAAAGCATCAGTTGATTGCTAATAAATTAAAGTCACGCAATTAAGCTACTTGCGATTATAAACTCAAGCTGTGAGGCTCGAGAAGATCATCCATGTCTGATACATGACATGCTTCATTAAAATGACGTTTTAAAACAGGAAAGTCCCACCTCTACCGTGGACCAATTAGCAGTACAGAGACAGGTCTGGCGTGTACTGATTGGTCGAAATTCAGCGCTTCGGTGAGGCTGGAAATGAAGGAGTCAATGCAGCTTCTTGCAAAAAGCAAAAGCGTGAAAGGTCTGTTCCGGTCCAAGGTGGACAAGTTCACTGAAGAAGCAATCGTCACAATCTCAAACGATACGTTATTGGAAATGGAGAAGAAAGGTGCTCACACCATATTTGTATTGTCTCCTCGCTCCGATTGGAGGGCCGTTTTCAGTGATAAGCAAAGTTTTTTCAGGTTTTGACCAAAGCACCCCTCTCAAACAAGGTTTTTAATTTTCAGGGTTACTGGGACATAATCACTGCAGAGACCCGGATGGACTGGGGAAGCCTTGGTGCTTCGTGACGACCATTTTCCAGCAGACAATATGGGAGCCTTGCGCCGTTCCAAAATGTGTACGTCACAGCTGGGGGGTTACCAAGACATAATGTTACACTGCCACCATGCGCCATACTTTTGCAATGTTTTAAGAAATAAATTATGAGAAATGGAGATTTCACTTGTCGTTACTAATTTTTTAATTTATGATGTTTAGCGTTTAAAATAAAATTCATTTTATTTACTTTTTTGTTCATATTAATGCGGAAACTTTTTAACCACTTACAAACATAGATTGTGTGGGCAGTGACTGTCACGCGCTTAGCGCCTTTGTCTAAAATGAAAATTTCAATTTGTTTCGTGTTCCAGACAATGTGTTGGCGAATGAGACAACGAGCAAGAAAATTTTATCATATTCCGCCACTAGTGAAATTCTACTGGGTTCCTTCTTGCACGCCAGATGGCGCCTTTTCTGCCTTACAAGTGAGCAAAACAAGTACTCCAGATGAAATCTAAACCGCGTAGTTTACTTTGATGTGAGACGCTTAGCCAAGAGCTTTGCTTTTTAATCTAAGATTATGCTATCATAGCAAAGTTTTCAGTTGTAAATATTTGTAATTTTTAATTTTACAACTTCAACTTAACCTTCGCTTTTCTTTAAATTAAGCAAATTAGTGGCTTCCAAGTGTTGCATTGCGACGCCCTGATGCGCCATTTCAATACGAGGCCTCGTCAGGGCCAACGTAACTACCAAGTTCAGAAGCTTCCCTTTGTTTAATCATAGACTCTACAATAACAAACAGTTATTGTAAAACAGTTATTGTAGAGTCTATGATTTAATATTTTGACGGTAGAGTGAAAACATTTTTTTGGTCTTTGTTTGGATTTATAGAAAAGTTTGCCCCACAGAAATTCCAAATGAAGCAAAAAAAATCTTCACATTACTTTTGACTAAATTTATTAAAGACATTATCAAAAGAAGGGGTCCTTGTATCTTCAATTTATGCGAGTTGTTAACCCTTGAATTAAACATTTGTTCTTAAATTTTCTCAGTGTTGGGGAACTTATTGTTGGTGTTCGGATCGCAAAGGAACAGTAATCAAAGGAACTCTGTCTAGAAAAAGTGATGGAATCCCTTATTGTGGTGAGATGTGAATGTTTAGAGTCTGAATTTTAAAGTTCCCTAATACTATTATTATTTGTGGCGTATTAGCCTGTGTATCACACCAAGACCCCTAAAAGTTTGGTTTTTTCAATATTTCAAATTGTTTAATCATCTTCTTAAGATGAAAAAAATTGTTTAAACGCTCCGAAACCTAAAACAAAAAGTGCCGAAAAATAAGCAAAGTTATTTATGCACTTTGGCTTCTTGCGTATGCACTATGTCTGAAAATTTTAAAAACAAAGTTTGATTGTACCACGTTAGGTCGTAGGTTTGCGTAAAATCTTCAATCTTTCGTCAATTTTTAGGAGTCAATTTTCAGATGGCAGTACCTCGATTTACTTCAAAACGAACATCATCTTCCAGTTTTAATCAAGAAATGAAGTTTAAAAACATGAAAAATAAGAATAAAAAAGAATCGAAATCACGGGTTGGTGTAAAAAAGAAAAAAATTTCCAGAAAAAAATCAAAAAGAAAATCGTTCAAACGACAAAAGCTTAAAAATTTGGCTTCAGAGAAACGAAACGTTTTTCCAAAAGGGATAAAGAATTCTTTCGGAACGAAAAACCACGAAAAAATTTCTTTCAGAATGGTTAACACCCTATACGAAACAGGCTCCCCTTACAATGTTTTTCACATGGGAAAAACGTACATGTGCCAAATAAAGTACGTCATCACATATGTAATGCAATGCACAAAGTCAAGTCGTAAAAATCAACAAAAAGGGATTGCGTTCAAATCCCAAGCTAGCGAACAATGCTTTGTCAAAAAAACGCGTTCGACTTCTTCATGGAGATGTTTCAGAAAATTTGGCGACACCAAGTGGTTTGGTTTTTCTCTTAAGCGTTCCAACCGCACGGTGGAGACAAAAAAACCCGAAGCAGTTTATGTTGGGGAGAACTTCTTATGTAGTGACATCAATTCATGTAAAGGAAATGACGTCAATAAGTAAGTGTTCAAACGGAGAAATGCTTTTCTCATTTAGAAAGTATTATGATGTAAGGTTTGTTTGATTGAAACTTTTAGTGCGAAGCTAGTTTTTTTTCAATAAGTAATATTCCTGACATCTCTACCAAATATTTTGGCTTGGTAATATTTACTTTGACCAAACGATGAGAAAGAAGTCACCGAGTGACAGCATAAAATGCTGATCAATTGAAATGCTGGGCATCCATACCACATATACTCCGCACTGACACAACACTATAATGTCACACATTACACTTTTTATAATGATTAATTCTTGACAAATTTTTTATTGATGAAAATATTTTAGAGATGTTGTTGTTTTCAAAATAACTCCTAACTAATTTATTTTACTGAAAAAAACACTGCTTAAACGAAAAGTTGGAGACCACTGGTTTAAGCAGTGGTTTCCAATTTTTCATGTTCCGTGGCCTTTTTCAAAAGGCTCACTACGCCGTGACTCCTTGCTCATTAATAAAAATACCTGGCCATGTTTTTAACATCTTTCAAACTGTTAATTTATTTTCGCATGAAATAATAAGAAAGTCAAATAAACGTAATGTTGAAGAATCAATGCAGTCTAGGTAAAAGAATTCAAAAAAATTACAGTCAAATTACGTCAAATTAATCAGCTGGGAGTTTTCTGAAGGCATTAAATATTCAACTCCGTCTTGGACTTAGGAAGGCTAAGTCATTCCGATTATTAAGGTATCCGTATAATCGGAATCGACTTAATAGCTAAACCAGTAGCTGTAAACAGCAAAACCATGAATCATCTACAATTCGTCGGTAATAACCTGATACAGTGTAACCCAGTTCAACCACCTTCGAACACTCAAGAAGCCATTTGGACCAATCTTTCGCAGAAAAAAAACCCTAAGAGCCACAAAAGTCTTTTGATATTTAACATTAAGATAACGCTGCACGTAATACTTAACTTAACAATGGAAACATATGATTACAAGCAGAATAATGGTCTTTTTTTATTTTGCTGATAGCAATTTTTTTACGCAGGTGGGAAGTCCTTGACCAATTGGAAATACACATATCGAGAAAAACTGTCAAATCTTTGCCCCACATTTGCACAAGTTCATACAAAAACAGGAAATTGAAATTTTACAATCGTGTCCCTATAAAAGTTTCTCAAAAAACCAGGCTTCGTGGACTCTTTCCCTGGAAACCTTCGACTACAGAGAAAAGAAGCTATTTAAAAAAATCCAAAAAATTTTAAAGAAACTTTCAAGAAGTTTATTAGATTGGGAACAAAAATTAGAACTTTTTGTTAAATCGTTTGTTATCAGAAAAGAACATAATATAGTGACGTCATAATATAGTGACGTCTTTTTTTGAGCATTGTGATTTAGATTTTGGAACACTTCAGAACTCTGCGTAGTCAGATTGTTTAAAAGTTGTTGTAAAATAAAATTTTAAGCAAAATTTAGTTTTGAAACGTCCAATTTGCAAATTTTTTTAAAACAACTTTGTTAAATACTAAAATCTTTCACTCCCAGATATTGTTTGTAACCATTAAAAGTTAAAGCAACTTAACTTGATCTACGTTTGACCAAAAAAAAAAAAAATGCTTCGTTAGAAATAGAAAAAAAATCACTTTAGCCGGTTTCGGGCGATAAATGCAATGTAATTTAACACTGCAGATGGAAACTGCTGAAAGCAAGGAAAAAACAAAAATTCGATTTAACCACTAAATCCCCCTATATCAATCTCAAAACTTCTTCTCCTAATCCTATAAATAAAATAAAGAATATTTAATTTTACCGGGTTTAAATCCAAAACAATCAAGTTTTTCTTGAGATTTCTTCTGATGAGTTTCGGAAAAAAAGTTTCGAAAATGTCATCGCCTTTCACCGTCTTCATATTTTGTTTTAAATATTCACCGATGTGACGGTGTTTGTGACGTTTGTCGTTGTCCTCGCTTTTGTTTACCAACAATCGCATCAGAAATACATCAGTAGCGAAGCTTTCGCGACTTATCAACACTTGAATATCTAAAGGTTGGAAGATGTTACTATTAATAGTAACTGACTGTTAATATTTCTCGTCGTATTGAAAATCACTGGAGTGAGACCAAATAAACGAGTTGCGTGCGGATGAGAAAAGGCTGATGCGAGGCTATCCAAACAAAATGTTTCACCGACGCAAATGTACTGCTTATCCTTGGTGTAACGTTGTTTTATAAGCTCGCCTTATAACTGCCGACGGCTGACGCCACTCCTGCCAGGAAGGCGAAGTGCAGTTGTAAGTACATGAAGCCAAGCATGATGAACGGATTTGTTGAGTTTTGATTGTGTCCGGTCAGTCGTACAGAAGGCTCCCGTTCTAAAAGTGTTTGAGTCACAAATGTCAGTTCTGAAATAGTTGCAATTAAAGTTTTTCGCCATAATAGCATTGAGTTTCCATAAAAAGATTTTAGAATCGGTTTTTGTTAAGATTTAAAAAAAAATGGGAGCGAAGCAAAATATTTTACAGACTTATCTCATTTTTTATAAAGTTAGGGAATTTCAACCTTTTGTTTTATGGTTTTAAATAGATACTTGAATAAAATTTTATTTAGAATGAATATAAAAAAATTCTTGATAGACCAATTTTGTTACACTTGATTGGCAACTGATTTGCTTTGATAGAAAGCAAACATGATAATTTTAGAGCTGATGCAAACATTCGCGAATTAGTAAAACAAAGCTTTGCTGGGTGATCAGTGCCGATGTTTAGATGTTTCAGCGAGATAGCTGTCGTTGTTTACTTTCAGTTTAGAAAAACGTAGAAAAAAGAAGTTTAAATTTAGGTTTTAATAGGTTAACTTTTAATTGGCCGAATGATTGTTATTTATTTTTTATGATGTAACCATAAAAGAAATCAGAAAAGTTTCCAAACACAAAAAGTACCCCGCGCGTCAACATGGACCAGCTGTAGCATATTCTTTAGCTCAGACAATCGTTGATAGCAATTTTGTTATTAGTACATGAATAGTGAAAACAATATATAAAATGTTCCACACAATTTTAAACTTGTTAGAAGACCGCAATACTGACGGGAACATTTGGGGCCCGTCTGTGTAATCTGTATCGCGACGCCTTGTGATTAAAGCCGTGATCGAGATGACTTCGGTGCTACTTTGTCGTGCTGTTATGTCATTAAGAATTTCACTTCACAGTATCTTCCTTCGCTTGACTGTCTTAACAAGAATTGCGATATTTTAAATAAGAAATCAAAATCAGGCAATTAAAACACAAAGAAACAACTATAGATAAATTTATTTAGATTTTAAAGTTATAAGCACAATTTTAGGCCGATAGTGTTTATATTTACCCTGGCAACATATTAATACAAAATACAAGAAACTGTTCATTTAGTTGTTTGTGATTCCTCTTTCGAGATGAAAGATCCTCCCCACCCATAGAATGTCTTATTTAGCTTCACAATGGTTCTACTCCAGCTTCAAGGTTCTGCCAAGAACTGATCACGTTGCCCCGGATGTTGTTATTTTTCAAGCACTTGTTTTTTAAAGTACATTGTTAAATATTTGGCATTCTTATGAGAAATACACAAGCTTTTTGAGATTTCAGACCGTTTGATCGACTTATCCAAGTATCTATTGATTTTCGATTTCGTCTTTGAATTACCGCCAACTTTAACAAGCAGGTCTAAGTTACAGTTATGTTATTTAAGATATAATTTTTTTAAAAATGGCATTTCAACCAGACTATAATATTTCGGTATCGTCCAAAGCAGTTTAGGGTAATCGCTTAATTGACGGCTGCCCTAAGTATAACGCTTCTGATTTTTCCTGTAAACCAGGAGTAAAAATATTTGAAGTAATGATGATGGTAATAAATTAAGTCTATTAGCATCAACAAAATATAATTTTCTTTTTTTTTGTACTTTGAACCAACTACTCATACGCTTGCGAAGACTTATTGAAAAATTCAAAAGCACAAAGGTAAAATAGATTGCGAATAATTAAACATCATTTAGTAAAAGAGGTGATTTTTAAAATCTGCTTGAAATAATAGCAAGCAACAACAAACATCTTACCATTTATAATTGCAAAATTTTTGATAAAAGTCCTTATCAAAGCATCTAAATTTTTAATTAGATATATCAGCATTTAACACAATTGACCACAAAAAGACAATTAAAGTTCAATTAAATTGCAGTAAAAACTGTTATATTTTGTACTTTAATTGTATTTTAATTGTTTTTTTAATGCCTATTCATTGCATTAAATTGTTATGATAGAACTGATTAAAAATTTTAAAGGTAGAGTTAAAACATTTATAAAAATCAGATAACAATTTATTATTAAAATTAAACTACAACTAGAAGCAGCATTATAGCATTCATTGCATTAAACATATAACATTGTAAAAAAAGCTATAAACAGAATAGGAGCAAATACGATAGTGTTTTAACAAAGCTTCTTGGAAAAAAATGGAGAAAAAAATTAATCTGCTTAATAATTTTTACATGAATTTCGTGCTTTTTTGGTTTCATCTGAAGAAGTCTTATAAAAATTAAAGGATTTTTTCATTTTCTGTTTTTGTTTTCATTTAAAATGAGCTACATCACTGTTAATGAATTCAGTGCTGCTGCTCATTGAGACGCACCAAAAATCCGTAAGTCTATCAACGGCTTATTTTTTTAAAAATCTGAACCAAAACTCTGCATCCAATACTCGGAACTTGAGCGGAAACTGAATCATTAAAAATATAATTTGCTGAATCTCAACAAAAGAATATATTTGTAACGTTTCAGCGCCCTGGTTAAAAAAGTTGAGAAAGAAAAATACTCCCTCCCACAATATGATATTATAATAATAAGAAATATTTTATATTCAAGCATTATTTAAATAAGCAAAAATGTATTTGGTATGCAATGCAGTAATATTGGCAGGATTTCTTTTGGTGGGTTTCTTTGCCTGCCTGACCCTTTTTGGTCCAGACCCTTTTGGTCTTTGAGTTTGTTGTTTCTCCCACCCATGATTACACAACATTCTCTGACTATGGCTCGGATGTGTGTATTAATTATCTTCTTTTCGCTTTCCTTTTCTTATTAACATCACATCGCTTTGTTCAAAGATACGGCGATCATGCACAACTGACGTAGTGGATGTAATAACCTACTTCGTTTAGTCGCTGCTTCCTTATTCACAATCTTTATTTCTACGTGCACTTTGATTAATTTCAAGTTGATTGTGAGTAAAAATGAAAATAAATAAAAAATAAAAATAAATAAATAAATAAAAAAAAAAAAAAATATTAATCATAATTTTTTTGAAAAGGTTTTTCCTTAAAGTGAAATTAAATGGGCTTTCCTGATTAAATGCTAAGATCAAACTTTCTTAATATCCAGTTTTTTAATACAATAATTGCCACAGAGTTTTTAAAAAATGAAATTTGTGTCTTTCTGTGACATAATGTCCAAACGCTTTTATTCGAGATTTCTTTTTTCTTTGGTTTAACAGATTTTTTTGTTGAAGCTCAAAAAAGTTTATTAATTTTTTACTGAGGAAAAGCCAGTTAAATTTTCTGGGATGTAGTAAAGTAAATGCTTTTTTTGCTTTTGCTTGCTTTCAAATTTAAACAAAAGACTGCTAGCAGGCATTATAAATATATTTAAGAAAAATAGGCTGTACCTCCATTTTTGGTGAAATGTTGTTTTGAAGCAAATTGCTCTTTTGTTTTACCCTCGTTCTTTATGTTAAAATTTTTCCCAGCCCTGAATTTGAGTTTTGAAACCAACAGATTTTTTGAAAATGAAAGTAGGATTTTTTAAAAACCGAAAACGAAAATCTTTGTTTTAATTAAGAAATAATTTTATAAATTGTATCTATTATTTATTGAAAACTAGGGGTTGCTATAGCATGAGGAGTACTGCATTTGTTCAAATTTTTTATTAAGAAATATGACCGAAATTTAGATCTACTTGCTACGACTACCAAGCATAAGAAAGCACTGTACATTATTTTTTCTGAGAACAGAAGAAAATGACGCGCGTAGGTTTGAACCGTAACTATGTCGATCACAATTGATTTAACCAATCTCAGTATGCGTTCGGGGGGATCAAAACTTAATTAAAACTCGACCAGTAGCAAAAATGAAAGCAAGTGGAGAGAGACGCGACGAACTTTTAAATTTCCCACATTCCTTCTTAATTCATTTCTTTTAGGCACGCATGACTGATCGTCTGGAAAGATTGCGCTTTCGCTCTTATGACGTCAAAACAAGTGAAGTCAGCAAGCATGACCGATGCAAACGATCGAGCGTCCGCTTGTTTTAAGCAGAGAATTACCAGGACTCTCGATTCTTTTGCAAAAGCAGATAGTTGTTTGTGATTGTTTCCCGGTCGCGAAAGAGAGTCAGGCACGCACGCGTGGGTTCTTGTTGTTTCATCGATTTGTTCTTTGTTCAATATCATTTATCAAATAAAAAGCAGAATATTGTTAATTTTAAATCTCTGACGTGTAAATTGTTCGTAATTTATGCAAAAATAAGCAAAAAATTGATAGAGTGGAAGAAATTATAGTGAGAGTACCATAAAGTAAATAGTTTTATTTTAGGGAAGGATTATCTATTCAGAATTTCTTATTTGAGTAAAGTTGAAAGGCGCAGTTTACTAATACACAGAGCCAAAGTCATTGATTTTTTATGATTTATTTTTTCTTTTAGCATACAGGACAGCGTCAGAGGTTTCAACTTGGGGCAACCATCAAGTTGCCCCGAAATACTTTCAAGAACGCTGAGTCATACCGGTTAAAATCTTTTACTTGGTTTATAGTTTTTTGTTTAATGATATGACCGATAATTATGGGGAGGAAAGGGTCGTACGCTGTCTTTCCTAAAAATAAAATGACGAGATAAAAAGTTGAACTCGTTCGTTATTGATCACCGTCACCTTAACACGGCACTTTTCCCGACTCAGCCACGCTGCAGATAAGGTGTAAGCACGAAGGTTATTATCTTCTGTTTATAAAAACTTTCTAACCTTCACAGCAATATACTTTGGCTAACGATTTAATTAAGCGATAATATTGTAAATCAATTTTCACCCTGTTTAGAATCATGATCTATCGCAATATTATATAACCAGGACTGAAAGAGGACCTCTTATTTTAAAGCTAAATAACTGTCTTTGCAATTGTATAAGTGATGTGGCTTTTAGTGCGAAAAATTATTTGTTTAAATTGGATGAAAAAATTTTGTTGGAAGCTCTGATAAGCATTATATTGTCAGAAACAATTTTTGCATTTTGTTGGTCATTTTTTAAGTATACAAATTTTACTTTATATTTGATAAATCATCCGAAACTTATGAATAGATCCAAATAATTTTTCTGCTCACTTTTTAGATTTGTCTTGTTTTTGTTTGCTTAATACCGATGACAAATCGAGTATCCATTAGTTAGTATTAGTAGCTTAAATAGAGTTTTGTCCTTCTTCAAGCCATTTGCGAGAAGATGCAAAACAAACACAGCGCACAAAGGCTTAGAAAATGTTGCAGCTTACTACTTCCAATTAGTGGTTTGCCTGACAGCAGCATTATTCTTGTGGAAGCAACACTTTGATTTGAGGTACGACTATCAAGCGTAAGTAAAAGAATGACTAGCTGATTGGAGATAAGAAATTCATAGTTGCTCAAATTTGAGAAGTTGAAAGAAGGGTGTGGCATTTTTGTCGTCTGTTTCTGTTGGTGATTGGGCAAAATCTGAAAAAATTAAAGCAAAAAATCTTACTCTTCGTTGCTCTAGTTACTTTTGAATCGATAATAATATTTATATAAGATTTTTTGCAGTTTAGGGTGAGGGAAAAAGTTTTATATTTTATGAAGTTATTTTATTATTAAAGCAAACTTTTTTTTCATTTTCAAACAAAATATCAAACTTGTTTCGTGTTTGTTGTTTGCACAAACGGTAACAGTAAATGATCTCCCCTTTATTTCGTAGCATCCTGGGAAACATACCGTTTGCACAATCAACTTTTTATTAACGGAAAAATGTTGCGATATAACTGCTAGTCCTAGTAACCCAAATAAAAAGGGTGGCAGTGTGTACATGTGTCGGCAGCGTGGTCGAGAGGCTGAAGCGCCGTGATTGTGATTAACATGGCCTCGTTGAAAACCTACTCGCGTCATTCTGTTGTATCCCTGGAAAAGACATATAACGACACTTTCCCCAGCTGGGTGGTCTTGGCAAGCAGTTCTAAATTTCATTCATATCCAGGGTTACTATCCAAATTGATTGTAAAATAAGCGCGACTTAGGAAAAAAAAGTAGTCTTAAAATGTCAATTATTTTGTTTTTTTGTGCAGCAAAGACCGTTTTTTGATCTATGCTTGGTTTTCAATGATTCATGCATTTAATTAAAGTAGTGCTTCCCAACCTTCTTCTGTGGCGACCCAAATACTAAGCGAAAATAGCGAGCAAAATTGGGTGACCATCCGAAACTTGTAATCCAAATTGTGGTTATTTCAAGAAGTTTAAAAATTAACATTCAAACATGGATCTGCTTCGGATTTCAATATTTTTGTCCCTAAAATGTAGTGATTTTAAAAAAAGATCTATACGTTGAATCTGTCTTGAATTGTTTGGTTTTCGTTCCTTAAAAGAAGTGATTCAATTTTTACTCAACTACAGTTGTCGGCGCCCCACTTTTAGGTTCCAGAGGTTGAAAAGCACTTAAAAAAAGGCTTTCACTTGATCTTAAACCTCATTTCTTTGAATATAAATGAAAACCTCACAGTAAGCGGGTTTTCTACAAATTTTTTGAAAAACTAAAATATGATTAGTAAAAAATAAGCACGTTAAAAGTCTGCTAACAGAAATCTATTACCCTTTTTCCAGTAAATTCACAATGACGATTTTATTTAACTGATCAAATTGCGATGCATAAATTTATTAATAAAATCGGTCAAATTTCAATGACCCAAATCTTTAATATAGAAAATAAAAGTTAAAAATTTAAAACCAACTAAATCATCACGAAATATAATTTCAACTTATAAAGGTCATCATCAGTTTCTTATTCAAGCTAAAAAATAAGCACTAATAAGCTGAAACAAGCTTGTTTGTTTGAAATAAGGACAAAATGGCAGCCCCGGCCATGCCTCATAAAAATTAAAAAAACAAGTAAAATTTTCAACGAACAGCAATATCTTGGCTTCTCCGGAAGTAGATCAAGATAATTGCTTACCCTATCTATAGAGCCTTTGTCGTTTTCCTGCGAGTCAGGAGGATGAATATAAAGATGAAATGAAGTAAAACATGTCACCTTCATGCTACTTTCTTTAAATCAAGTGCACTTGTTTAGGAGACAGAAACGTTTTTCAAGGAGATTATTCAGATTTATTCAGATCAGCTTGATCTCTTAAGCGATATTTTCATCTCATCGAGCAGTCTGTTAATTCTCAAGTATGATTGCAATTGGTCACTTGGTCGTCGTACTTGTGATGAAAGTTGTTGAAACTGTTGGTGCGAATCTGTGGTTGAATGCGCTTACACAAGAAACAAACTAATAATATAGCTTCTAGCTTAAATGCTAAAGAACAGTTTATGAAAGCAATAAATCTTTGGGCGGAGAGTAGGGCTTTATTGGTCTGTCAACAGTTTTATAAGAAAACCAAGAAAAATGCTGTAAAATTTTAAAAAACTCCTCAGCTTAATTTGAGTTTTTTTCGTTAACAAAACTTTAGCTTTCGAAAACTTGTATTTGAAATTTATTGTCGACTGTTCTTATTTTAGTACTAGAACCTAATTGATCTCTAAATATTTACTTAAGGAAGCATATCGAATGCTGCAGAACTGCAAGGCAGCAATAAACAATTTATCGCAACCAAATTGTCGAACATCGTTTGCAATGTAATAATAATGTTATTTTAAATAGAATAATTTGTTGTTTTTTTTGAAAAATTTTAAAATCAAACGTTAAACAGTGAGCTGTCAAAATGTAGCCGACCTCGCAACAACGACGTCACGCCCAGCGAACACAGCCGGCTTATTCCTTTTCGTATAAACAACAAATTGTCATTCCCCTGTGTTTGCTATCAAATGTCTGCTTTAACTCTAGTGTAGAAAAAGTACCCACTATATTAGTGAAGTGATTTTAAACAGAAATCAACTACGATAAAGCGTTCAAATACAAAGCGTTTGTGTTGAAGCTGCGACAGTCTTGCCACACAAAAAGTTTGTGACGTAAGTGGACCTTAGTATAACCGAGTTTTACCGGGAGTTTTACCGGGGTCATGCTTTTTTAATGGGGAGGACGAGTTCGAATTTGATTAAGAATGATAAAATTTTACAAACAATGTTGTCGATGTTAAGCCAACGTTTTTTCACAGGTTGCGTAATTTTGTTAATTTGATAAAAACTTTAACCTAATTGCAACGTAATAATCAAGAATGAGTGGAGATTATTATTCCTCCAGTCGACATCACCACGATCGCCACCACCGCGACAATCGTCGCTCCAGAGATTACTATGATCGTCGTCGATCACGTGAACGCGATAGCCGCGACAGCAACCGCGACCACTACAAGCAGCATCGAGTACCTGGTCACGTGTCTGAGCCCGATCGCCGCTTAGAAGATGTCGACGGGGCAATATCGAGGGGACAGCGCGAGACATTGTCGCGGGGTCGCGATTATTCGAGTCCCTACAAGACTTCAACGCTGCCAGAATACCGCCCTCCAGTGACAGTCTCGCAACCGTATCTGACCAAATTCAACGCAAATTACACAAAGACCTGGAGACGGGCCTTCTACAACGCCAGCTTTCTCGCCGTCCTCCCCGGTGTCGTAGGCTTCGCGCTTCTTATCGCTGCAATTATCGTCCCGGAATGGACCATCGATACTGTGACCTCTGGAGACGGGTTGCGAGTGAGTCACTGCTTCGATAAAGCGTTTGTTTTTGTAAATCCTCCAGTGAAAGTTGGGACAGAATTAAGTTTGCCTCTAAATTCGCATCAGCATTGCGCGCTGAGTTTTGAACCCACAAGGTTACGCTTGCTGCAAATGATGTCAATCAATAAATCGAACTGTCGAATTTATTGAAAGTCCACTCCAAAGATTGTTGCTAGATTATGTAATCCTGCATTTAGGTCCAGAAATTATTACTACAAATGACCGTGATTGAGAAAGCACTGGTTTTCTGCTTACTTCGGACACATGGTTTGTGATAAGATCTTTGATTGGATCTCGTTTTGGGGCTGTACTGTAACGCAAAAGACCCCTAAAAATATTAAAGATATCTGATAATTGGTCTGTCAAATGATGAACGATTGTTTTTTAGGATAGCAATTGGTCAAAAAGATAGAGGCACGCAATAATTAGAAGTGATGAAAAATTTGTATATTTTCAGGTCAACACCCGTGGTTTGTTTCAAGTTTGCGCATTCACTCGCATTGAATCCAATCCAGCCACGAGCTCGGACGGGTGTGAAACGCTGGAACAGTTTGCAGAGAGCGGATCAGGTGCGAATTAAATAGGTTTGCATGAAAGTTGAATCGGTTTGCATGAATGTTTGCAATAAAAGCAAAATTGATGAAACCAGAAAGGTTGGAAGAAGCTGCGCTCGGTTCTGTTCATTCATGAAAAAGTCAAGTTAAAATTGTAAATGAAGACAACTTTTCATTACCTTGTTAAGCCTTAATGTGCAGCTTTGCAATGATCCTTCATTTGTTCTGTTCGATTGCGCGCCTGCAAAGGGCAGCAAAAGCCACGCGATGCATTGCAATTGTATTTGCAAACCCTGTGGTCTCAAACTGAGGTAGTACTAAAATTCAAAAAAGCTTTCGTTGATTATTAAAATACAAAATTTGATGAGTATTTTCAGTTTTCTTTCAATTTTTTTGTATTTTTTGTGCAAATCCTTTGTTACTAAAAAAATGAAAGACATGGTGAGTGAAGATATTTTATCTGCTATAAATTATTGAATTCAAATTGTATGATAAGCCTTAGATAATTTTCTTAAAGTGCCCCATGTTTGAGGCTTTGTTCTAAATCTCCCCCGGTTTCGTATCTACGTAAACGATGAAGAAGCAAACGAAACGAGTAGTTAAATGGCCAGGTTAGCATTGGGCCTTTCACAGCGCGTTGCTTTCACTTTAAATGTGTCAAAAGAAAAGCAGTAGAGCAGGAACTAAGTCGTGACAGAGCACGTTCAAAATTGATTTCGCTTTTGCAGATATTGACGACCTCGAGCAGGCTACCCGCGGCCTCTTGATAATCGCTGCCATTCTTACGTTCATCGCCATGATTGTGACGTTCTTTTTCGGCCTCAGTCGCTGGGAGCGTGACAAAGGTGCTCTATGGTCTGGTGCTGCGCTGGCGTTTGCAGGTGATTTTCTATTTTTCAGTAAAATTAATTAAAAAATCTTTCTGATGAATTTCATGTCAAAGTTTCGATTTTGCGACATTGCTTGTTTCTTCTTTGGTGCACGCAGGCTCAGGAAGATTAGAACTGCGCATTATTTCAAACTGTCTTGCTCAGCACAATGTTTCCTCCACCCATTGTTTTACTCTTAGACCCAAGAGGCGCTCACTTTTTGAGCGGCAACTTTCTTGTAAACCACTTATGATGTCGCGTGGTTTCAGCGCATTGCAGATTGTGCTTCAGAGCAAACATAGAGCACAGTCGTCGACATAGAACACGTGATTCGCACGGTTCAGTGCTGAGTTTAACGAGCCCGACCCCGGTGACGTCATGTTTCTTTATCTCTTTCCTTTTCGCCATCATTGTTCGTTTCTTAATCCGCAGGAGCGTGTGCAGTGGCCGGAATGGGATGTTATTCCGGATTTCTTGCTCAGCGGATTGGAGAAGCTTCCGCATCCCGTTGGAGTTTTCCCGGGACATCTTTCTTTTTAGGATGGTGCGGAACGGGATTCGTCCTCGTTGCTGCAATCACAGCGTTTTCCAGTCATTGTTCTAAACAGAAAAAGTTCACTTGAACTTGTTGCTTCAACTTAATTTTTATTTTTGTTCCTGCTCTTCGAAACAAAGGCTTCACATTATCGATCTGCTTCTCATCTAGCGAGAATAATCCGCTATTTGTTAATTCACACTGACGGCTCGATGCTGGTGAATTACTATGAAATAGAGTTTTGTGTGAATAATCTCTCGTCGTTTTGTTAGGTCTTCTTGACACTTTTCTCTGCTTGGCGGTTATAGCCAAGAGCCGTAAATTTTAGTTTGTTTATTTTATAGTCGCCGATGTCCTCCTGCGAGTCAAGAGAATAAATTGAGGTGATGATGATGATGACAATAATGTATAAAAATGCTTTACTTTCAGTTTATGTTGGTGTGAAAGCAACAGAAAATTATGACTGTTGAACGCAAATACATGTACATTTTTGACAACTATATTTTTGCCCTTTGAATCACCCAAGACAACTTAAATCATTACATTATTTGAAGTTTCTGTATGCAGCGTTTTATTTGTTTTTTTATGTTTTATTGTTTTTTTCGTTTTCAAACATTACCTTGTAACTGATGTTAGTTTTTTTGCTCATGTCTGCAGTTTTATATTGTTGAAACGACGTCACATCAAAAGACTGAAGGGAGTTCGCGAATGACGCTATTACAGGCAAGAATAACTACGTAACTATTGCAGTTCTGTCCAGTATTTGAGGTTAAGGCAGGGGTGTGCAACTTTTTGCGCCACCGGACCAAATACGCACAACAAATTAAACAGGGGCTGTAGTTGCTGAACTCATGGCTGTACCAGCTCAAAAAAAGCAGTTCTGTGAGAAAAAACAATTAAGATTTAATGTAAAAAACTTTTTTTTTTTTACCTGAACTTGTAGTTGAAAATAAAACAGTGATGATCGACTTTCCCTTTATAAAGACCAAAGAAAAAGTTGTTCACATTAAATCTTAGTTGTTTTTCCTCCCTGAAACTCTTCCTCTCCCTACTTTAAACGTTTGGGGCATTTGACCCACAAGTCGAAGTTAGCACACCTCTGCTATAAGCTATTAATCAACAATGTGTGCGACGTGGGGCATCACTTTTTTGCAAAACCAAAACTTTCGGTGTGCCATAGAATTTCAGTTCGCAAGTGGCAGATGGTGCACCATGTTTTTTTTTAGACCAATAAAAACTTTTTCGTTTTTAATATTGTTTGCTGATCAGTAACTTTTACAACTCTCTACAAAAGTTTTATTGAAGGTTTACCAATTTCTTTATTTTATGAAGCTAGCCACGTTGTTTAGTCTATTGTACACTAATAAAAATTTTTATTTGCAATTCAAAGCACAATTGCGCAAATATACTCAGCACATGCACTCACACTTACGAGATTAATAAAAGCAACGTATATTACAAGCGAGCTTATTCAAACAAGTTTGAAAATAAATTAGAAAGAAAGGGGCAATTGATCAATGCCAAATTAAAGAGTAATTTAATAAGCGTTTTACAGGGCTTGCGTTTTTAAAATTTGCTTAGGACTATTGTTGAGAAACAATCCCATAAAATTTTTACTTTTCTTTCATTTTTTATCCTTAAGCAAAAGCCTCCTGTATGTCTACAAGGTTTGCATTAGATTTAAATAAGTGCCTGTATCTTTTACAAATAACACGACCACATATAACAGCATAAATACATTCATCCTAACATAAAATTCAAAAAAAAAAGAAAAACATAATAAACTTTTTCGGCTTGCGTAAGCCCTCTTCAGATGAATAAAATGATTTGAAGAAATAAGTACTGTAATTTAAAGAAAAACGAAGTCAATGATCTGAATTACGCAATTGTTCAACAAATCTTTTTTCTCGCACGCGTTTCTTCTCATAAAGTAAATTAATTTAAATTTAAAATGCAACCGCCAAAATGACAACAACAACGCCGATATATCGAGCAAATACAAATGACACAAAATAACAATCTAAAATATATTTAATAAAAATGATGACCCGTTTGCGAATAATTGTCGGTTGAGTTGGGGTTATGTTTTTTTATCAATAAAGCTTCATGAATTTTGGTTTCAAAATTGGAATTACATTTTTTAATTATTTTAAATGAATTTACATTGAATTTAGTATTGGAGCAAATATCACACGACATGATATGTTCCTTGACGGAGCTCTCAGTCTTCAACTGGAAACCTAAGTGTTCACCCACCCTAGTGCTCAAATGACGGGTTGACATACCGATGTACGTCAGGTTCGAATCACAACGAACACGAAAACTGATAAACAATGTTTGAACATAGTGCGGGGGAGACACGAAACGCGTGCGAAAAAAAAAGATTTGTTGAACAATTGCGTAATTCAGATCATTAACTTCGTTTTTTGTTTAAATTACAGTACTTATTTTTTCAAATCACTTTATTCATCTGAAGAGGGCTGACGCAAGCCGAAAACGTTCATTATGGTTTCTTTTGTTTTTTTTTAAATTTTATGTTAGGATCAATGTATTTATGCTGTTATGTGTGGTCGTGGTATAGATGAAGAAAACATTATGCTTTCTCCCTAAATTGTATTTTTACCAATAACGCTACGGTCTTGGAAAAATGTATGTTTGATTTAAAAGCATCCGCCACAAAAGATGCCAAAGTAAAATAAAGAACCTTTTAAGCTTGTGCTTTAGAAAGGAAAGGTATTAAAACATTTGGTCCAGTTGAAAGCTGGAGTTCTGTCATTTATAGAAGCTAGTTTTTTTATGATGAACTTTGACGTTTTTTTATTTGATAAGCTAAAAGGCACTATCACTCTCCAAAGACTGTCAGGAAATATGACAACTGCAAAGATAGCAAAATTAAATTGGTTGAATAAAAAAGTTGATTTTATTAATAAATGAATTTTCAAAAAAATTTTAACTCATTAACGCCCAGCGTCCTATTTATAATACAGTATTCTATGTTTGGGTAATACACGATTCAAATCTAATCTCGCACTTTTCACATATCTATTAGCTGACAAGACTCTTGCAGCTGTCACAACAATAAAGTTTAGCCATTTTTGAATTTTGAAATGTGCATTGTGTGGATGTAAAAGTTGCAATTTTTTTTGTTTGCCCGAAAAATTTTGCCCGCTTAGAAAAAAAAGTTGGACATTAAATGGTTGATTAATTGGTTTTCGCCGTTAATGAATCTTTTTTATAGAAAGAATACGAATCAGAAATTTTGAACACATTGACTGGACTGCAATTAACACACTAGCGTTACTCTCCAGAGTTCGCTCTAACCTAGGGATTCCCAAACTTTTTGTTCAGCGGTACCCTTTGGATACTTTATAGGTTTGCACGTACCCCGATATTTTGTCATATCTTTAGCGCTACGCTCAACTTGCTCTGATCCATAACTTACTTTTTATTGCTAAACAATCCATTGTAATCCTTCAAAAAACAGTTGAATCGGTTGTTTATAGTAATTAAAAGCATTATCTTCAAGTTATATTGTGGCAGTTGCAACTCGGGAGATTAACTACTAACTTGATTCTATTTATATTTATTTACTTATTCAAGTAGAAATAAAAATCAAACAATGACAATATTTCACACAACTTATTTTATCATATTTTAAACAGAAGCTTAACTGATGTCTGTGGGAGAGTAACTCGATATATTACGATCTGTGACAAAGACACATCGCTGTATAATAGTGGGCGTAATATCATGTGATCGCGCGATATGGAACGACAAGATGTGAAATTCGAAGTTGTATACCAGTGGTCACCAAACTACGGTCCGCTAAGATTTTTTATCCGGCTCGCGGAGCTCTTTTTAAAAAACATAATCCACAGTTGGATAGAATTATGTCGGAAACACCTCAGTTTCAGGTTTTTTATCTTGTTCTTTTCTTTAGAGAACACACCAAGATTTTGGGAAAAAAATAGCGAAATTAGAGATCGAGTCGAAGTGAAGCCTTTTTTTTCTCTAGCCTTGGCCCGAGGAGGTGCAAAAGAATCTACACACTGGCCCGTGCCCGAAAAGTTTGGAGACCACTGTTGTATGGAAATGAGGCAGAAGAAAGTTAAATTTTACGTTTGAAACCAAATTTTATATTTAATACAATAACTATATTTGGATTTGGTGTGAAAATAATTATATTTTTGACTATCAAATTAACCATTACAGTTTAGGTTACAAGATTTTAGTTTAATACGAAAAATGTGATAATTAGGCTATTTATTTAATTAAATTTTAAATAAATAAAATAATAAAAAGCACAAAAATCATTTACAGCTATGTACGTAATACAAGTTTTAACAAAACAGCTAACTATTTAATGTAAATAAGCCTAGGCCAACTAGGTTTATGGATGAGCCAGCTTTTTAGCAGCAAGCCCATGCTTACGATGTAAAACATTAGCAATAACACAACGAAGATCATGTTCTGGTGTTTTGACTTAATTTCGATTGAATTTTCACCAGAACTGAAAATGTCGATTCACATAGCCGTGATGATGGAAGCAACACAATGCTTTAATAGCAGGTGTAGCAATTTTTGTTTGAGTTACACATCGTAGAAGCTTGTTTGCACAACGAACGTAAAATGAAGCATTCTTTATTTCTTTTATTGATCTTTTCGCCCTTAAAATCTAAGCGAGCGCTGAACAAAGCAAAAAAAATTTATAAACAAACAAAGAATGCTCCATTTCATGCTCATAGTGAAAATAAGCGCTAAACCAAAATTTCACATAATTATTTCTCAGAATATACAGCGCGTGCAAAACCATCATGCTGGAATTTAATCAGTTTCTTTTGCGTTCCTTTCCCACCTGCAGCATTTGAGCATTTGCAGTCAAAGGATTTCTAATAAAAATGAGTTTGTATAGTTTGTATATATTTTTGCATATTATGCAAAAATATATACAAACTATACAAACTCATTTTTACCTAGACTTAAAAAATATCCATCAATTTTCTTCTCAAACTTCAGAACTGGTCACGAAGATGTTCAGTGACCAGTTTAGAAAGCTTTTCGTCTTAAAATGTGGATTTCCATTCAGAAAATTTTTCATGAAAGAACCTCTTGATGGACCAATTAGAATCACTGTATTAGTATATTTCAATTTTGATAAATCATTAGAAACTAACGAAAATTCACAGAACATAAGATCCAAATTTAATCAATTACCCTAACAACAAAAAGTTAGATAAGGATATTTTCGTACATATTGTCGTCGTTTGGAAGGGCATCCACTCCAGGTCAGACACAAGCAGGACTGGGGCCTAGGGTTTATCCTTTTACTACCCCAGACTGCTGCACCGCTCAGATTAGATGCTGGCGGTCATATTGTTAAGCCAGCATCGAGTTTCGTCATCCAAAATCGTCAGACTTCGTGCTCCATGTGGTGCCCGATGTATGGGGCACACTATTAGAACGTGATCTGCGGTTTGTTCAGCGGTGCCGCACTCGCAATTCGGTGAAAGAGAGAGACATCATTTGTACATAGACGAATGGAATTGCCCAACACCGGTTCTTAAGTGGTTGAGCTTAACCCAAGCTGCTCGGGACAAGCCCATCCCAACAGGTCTGGCGCTGGTCCTGGGCACAAAAAAAAACAGAGCCTGGAAGAATTTTTATAGTACTCCGCATTCCATTTATGATTTGTCCACTAAGAAGCGCGGATGCCAAGTCCGGCAAGGTTGTCCAAAAGATTCCGCGCAGCTGGCACAAAATGGCGTCTAGATCTTAGCCTCTCTCACATATAATGTACCCCTTGAAAAGTCAAAATGTACCGCTGGGGGTACATGTACCCCAGTTTGGGAACCCCTGCTCTAACCGATAATAGGTGGGTGATTACTGTTATCTTATGGAGTTAATGAAGAAAGCAACCAATCTTTTAAAGAAGAAAAGTACCTTATTGGTTTGAAAATGGACTCCTTTTTACAATCAACTTTTCTCAAAAGAGTTTGAATACATTTTGACCCTTCGGTCTAAAAACTTAACCGTTAATCAGCAAAAAAACGTCCAAACAATTTTTCTTATTGCATCTTTTACGGCATTACGAATATGGATTTTTAATCAAATAAAATCAAAATTTTTTGAGAATTGATGACAAAATGCATGTTTGCCTGGCAACGCTAAAATTTTGTTTTAATCACGATTGGTCTTAAATGCAATCATTTTCATAGCAATAGAATTATAAAATCATTTGAATATCTTTTATAATTTTAAGTTACCAAGTGTGCTGTCAAAAAAGTTTTAGATAATTACTGTGCCAAATATCAAAAAAGTTTGAAAACTTATGTACTTGCGTGATGTGATCACTGTTGTAAAAGATTGAGGCGTTTGTGTTTGTAGGTGGTTCTGAATGTACATTAAGATAATGTAAAAGATGTATTTGTGTTTTAATCAGTTGTTTAAGTTTAGTAGCATGAAGCTTGAGATTGGTGTCCATTGGTAGGAGACTGCTTTCTTCAGGCAGGGGTTGAGTGTTTGTGTCTTGTGTGCAACCAGTAGCAATGAGCCAAGCTGTGTTCTAAATGATTTGCAGTTTCTTGATGTTAGTGTTTGATATGATGGGACTTCATATATTGTTTGCATATTTTAAAATTGACAAGTGATAACCTCGAATGTGAAGATGGTCAGTTCTTTTTTATTTTAAAGATGTTTATATTTAAATAAATTGATTGCTATAGAACAGTTGGCTACATTATATAAAAGATGAAATTTTCTATTTTAAGTTTGGTGCAATATTGACTTATTCGGTACATAGCCTACCTGTAGTTTGAAAGTCATACATAACCAAATCTAAAAATTTAACTTATTTTTCAAATTGTACAAACATAGCAGCAACGACTTTTAACAGTATATCGCGAAGGAAATCTATAAAGTTAAAAAAGACAGCGGCTCGTTTATTTAACCTAACCAACTTGGCTCATCGAAAAACGTACATTTGCTTAAGCAGCACAAATCACAATACTAAATAAACATTGAATCTGACGTGCTGAAGTCCCCAATTACGTGAAACTAATAATTTACGATAGACGTGACGTCTAGAAATCACAGATTCTTGACTTTCAATTGAAATTGAAGCAATTATTTGCAGATGACCGCAGAGTCAATGGCGATCAAAAGCTTCACCCGATGACGCGAAACGAAGTTATGTTTAATACAAACAAAACCGCTTTTATTTTTATACAGTTCTATGACGTCATTATGAGATAACCTGTTCAAAATGCGAAAATTTTTAGGTTAAACTTTGACGAAAAAAACTTTATATATGACTTAAGTTATGTAGGGGTTAATGAATTTTAAAACGTAAAATGAAGAATGGCAAGATGGAATTATAGGCTTCTGTGACTGTTCTAATTTAGCGTTTCTTTGACCTATACTCGCCCGCTGATAACCACTGGGTCGAGACTGACCTGTACAATGCCCCATCTCATCTTTCTCTAATTTATGGCTAATGACGTTTGAAAATAGCCATGAGTTCAGTCTTTTATCGAATAATTGAGCTGCACCTCGGCAATGAGCACATCGTACTTTGCAGGTGCTCATCCGAAGTGTGCCCGCCTGGGTTGGATGTTTCAGGAAAAATCGCAAAAAAAAAACTGAATGAAATTGACTTGCAACACCAAAATACATCAAAATCTTGCTGTAGCTTCATAACTAATGAAAAATTAAAATATGAACTGAATAATGAAAGATTATTTTTTGCTTATTTTTTTCTGAAAGCATTTTAAATATTGAAATATTAAAAGCAAATTTTTCTGATTTTTATGCACGTGACCTTTCTTCGGCACCATCAATTGGTTGTTTAGGGATTAAAACAGTAGTCTTCAATTTTTTACGCTGCTTAGCACTTTAAAGCTCATTTTCGAGGCCACATGTAAAATGATTGCAAAAGTGATTTTGTTCAACCTTTTACAGTACTTCGGTGCCTTTGAAAATGAAGAAAAAACACCCCGGTCCCCATGAAAGTCCTGGCCGCATCTATTTTTTTCCTACCCTTTTGCCCTTTAAAAAGTGAAATTATTGGTCAGAATATATAACTGTCAACTACTGTTCTAATAATAGGGCGCTCAAAAAAACAGCAAACAAGGTACACCTTGGAGCCTGTCACACTTTATTTATAATAATTTTAATCATGACGATGTAATTTATTCCCGTTATAAATTCGAAGTTTTATTATGAAATAATAATCGCGTCGCCTTGGAGCGCTGCTCTCGTATTATACGACATAACAACCGATTCGTTTTCTATTGCTCGATACATCAGGGGCGTATTCTCCATGCATGCAAGGCATGCATTGCATGCTTAGAAAGTTTATAAAAAATTATTATATAAAAAAAATAAAAAAATAATCTTGAAAAAAATTCTCAAAGTATAAAAATTTTGATGATATTATGTTGATTATTTTTTTTGATATAACGGCACAAATACGTTTTATCGATTGCAACTCGGATCATTTAGTACAGCTTCAGCTAGAGCTTATCACTAAAATACAAAATAAAATTGGAAACACGCATGCAAAATCTAAGTTGCATTTTTTGACTCTGTTGCTAGAAGGAATTACGAGACCTACCGGTAGTTCTAAGAAATATTATAGATGCATATTCCATTGCAGACATTGTTTTATCCGAATATTTCTTTTCTTTTGCGAAATTTTTCTTAAATTAAAATCTAAATCTCCGATTATTCAGCAGTTTGATATCGTATCCATGCATGCAGTTTTGATATTGCATGCACGCCCATGTTTATAGAGCGTGACGTTGCTAAAGAACTGATCTAGTATCGCTTGCTACAAACTGCTTACGTTTACTTAGTACTCACATTCAGATGCATTGCGAAATCATATTAATTTGAAATACACGAAGTTTTTTGTCTGACAAAAACTACTATTCTTAACTCGCAACAACCATCATCTACAAACAACACAACAAGTACTGTATTGAGAGGCTAAAATGCACCAGTAACTGTGTAGCCTACCAGTAGGTCTGCCGTAAGTAAGTAGACCTAAGCTTATGCTAAAAGTAGGCAACTTAACCTGCCACCCTAGCTAATTCATTTACTAGGACTATAAATCGCAAAATTTTAAAAATTGCTTGTTTTATCACATATTAAAATTGAGCTAAATTTTGAGACTGATGACGTCATCATTTCATCATTGCATGCCTGACCTGAAAAGTCACCGTACGCCACTGCGATACATGTATCTTCTTTTCTCTTTTGCTCTATAGTATTGATGTAATATATTTTTGATCAGCGTCACTGTAGTAGAATATTCGCTTATATACTAGGTCAGGGCTCTTCAAACTGGGGGTCGCGACCCCCTGGTGGGTCGCAAAGTGGTTCAATGGGGGTCGCGAGATTTTAAATTTTAGATTTTTAGAGATTACGATGATTTTGGAAGAAAAGTAGCGAAATACAAGATTAATTCGAAGTAAAAACCTTTTTTCTTTTTTTTTTGTTTAGAGCAGCGGTTCCCAAACTTTTTTTTTCACGGCGCCCTTTGAAGACTTAAAAATACTCGCGGCGCCGTAATGAAAAAAGGAATTCGGTTCCATTACTTCTTTGAACAATCTTTTTTTCTCCGAAAATCAGGGTGTCCTCTAAAAGAAAAAAAAGGTCTTCACTTCGATTTATATCCGATTTCCTTATTTTTCTCTATTTCCCTCCCAAAATCAGGCTGTTTGAAAAAGGTCCTCAATCGGAATCGTTCTCTGAAGGGAAGTTGCTGCTAATAACCTTCACACTGCAATTATTGTGAGAAAAGCAGTAAGTACAACAACTTTCGCATACTTTCGCGGCGCACAGTTTGGGAACCGCTGGTTTAGAGAAAACCTTGATTTTTGGGCAAAAATAGCGGAGTGAGAGATCGATTCTAGGTGAAGACCTTTTTTTTTTTTTTTAGAGAACACCTTGATGTCGGGGGAAAAACAGCAGAATCAGAAATTGATTTTAGGTGAAGACCTTTTTTTAGGGGTCGCGAAAAAATTTGGCTGTGCAAAATGGGTCTCGATGAAAAAAGTTTGAAGAACACTGCTCTAGAGGATACGCTTATGCTAGAACCATCTAGTACAGTGTTCTTCAAACTTTTTTCATCGAGACCCATTTTGCACAGCCAAATTTTTTCGCGACCCCTAAAAAAAGGTCTTCACCTAGAATCGATCTCTCATTCCGCTATTTTTGCCCAAAAATCAAGGTGTTCTCTAAACCAGCGGTTCCCAAACTGTGCGCCGCGAAAGTATGCGAAAGTTGTTGTACTTACTGCTTTTCTCACAATAATTGCAGTGTGAAGGTTATTAGCAGCAACTTCCCTTCAGAGAACGATTCCGATTGAGGACCTTTTCAAACAGCCTGATTTTGGGAGGGAAATAGAGAAAAATAAGGAAATCGGATATAAATCGAAGTGAAGACCTTTTTTTTTTAGAGGACACCCTGATTTTCGGAGAAAAAAAGATTTTTCAAAGAAGTAATGGAACCGAATACCTTTTTTCATTACGGCGCCGCGAGTATTTTTAAGTCTTCAAAGGGCGCCGTGAAAAAAAAGTTTGAGAACCGCTGCTCTTAACAAAAAAAAAGAAAAAAGGTTTTTACTTCGAATTAATCTTGTATTTCGCTACTTTTCTTCCAAAATCATCGTAATCTCTAAAAATGTAAAATTTAAAATCTCGCGACCCCCATTGAACCACTTTGCGACCCACCAGGGGGTCGCGACCCCCAGTTTGAAGAGCCCTGCTCTAGAGAGTTGTAGAATGGTCTAGCGTTTACGAGTAAATTTGCGTCACGTGATCTTTTTTCTATATAAAGCCGATGCGTAGCGAGACGACATTATTAGGTAATTTGAGACGACAGGAGAGACAAATTGAGTGAAAGTGATTTTGTTTGGGTACAGGAGGTGGCCCGTTAGATTTTGTATCGGTTGACGATTGTTGAATTTATTTTGCGCCAGTGGTTGGGAGTTGCGTTCTACGGAGGGAGAATTATTTGTGTTGATTGAATCAAGTTATAGCGTTGAGATCCATTTGCAGTTTGGCAAAGCGTGGAATAGAATTTTCGTCGGTCGTGATTTTTGTAATACACTCGTTCTTAATACAGACATTGGTCTCTGTTTGTTTGTGAAGGAAAGTCTTCAACGGATTAATCCGAGCTTTCGTTCAAACCAACTGTATAGAACCGTCAGGTTCATAACAGACTACTTCTTGAGCCGGAATAAAATAAAATTTAGACACAACTTTGTTTCAACGCAGGTTTTCGGGTTACCTAACTCAACTGGTCCTTTAGGATTCCCAAATAAAGTCTGTGACAGAGCCACTACAAGCTTGCAATTCCATAATCAAAAAAAACAAAGCAACATTTCTAGTTGATTGAATCATAGCCATTGATAAACAATGGATTGTTGCTCTTGTTCATGAAAAGTTTCCCATGTTGCAGTTTGAAAACAATGCTTAAAAAGAAAACATGTTTTTGAAAGCAAGTTGAAGTAATTTTTTCTAAAACTCAAGATAGTAAATTTTATGATGATGATTAGAGCATTGGAAACACAAGTCGCAAATTGCCGTTTTTTGCTTGGAAGCACACACAAATAAAAGAATAAAATTACCAATCACAAAAAATAGAAAGATGCTTTATGTTTAACTTTTGATGGGGATGGTGACAAAAAAAGTGTTATTTTATTGGAGTTCGCTAATTTAGTGTTAGGATTAGTTATAAAAAGCAACGAACAATTAACAACAAAGCAAAATGCAAGTTAAGCAAGTGGAGCTACAATATAAACACACAGTTGGCTGACATTAAGAATATCTAAGAAAAATATAAACTCTATTTATGCAAATCATTAAGAATATTTCTATTGCACGGCTTCTTTTGGACACCTAGTGTTCGACTGTCCTATTCGACTTTTTTGTTCGTCTTAAACTAAAGTAAATGCCGAATATGATGGTTGAAGTAATCATCAACACGACTAGCACCACTCCCGCAACGATAAGAACTGTGACCCATGGAGTGTCGGAATCTGAAATGTAAAAGTAATTGGTAAGGATTTATAAAAAAAAATTGATTTCCGAAATTATGGCATATAAAGATTAAGCTTAGATAAAGTTTGGGATTAGCAGTGTTAAAATTTGAGAAATGGAGTCACTGATACGGTGTTCTTTACCGTTTCTAAAGCTAAAAAACCCTGGTGCCAATTTTACCAGAGAAAGCTACTGGGTGTTTCTTTAATTCATTAGTACTAAGTAATGCATTTGATTCTTGCTGGCAGGATTGTTTGTTGTTTTCTTGAAAAAATAAATAACTTTTTTGCCATATTAACTGTACAAAGGTTTTGAATAAGTGTTAGTTTGTCTTCTTTTTATTATTTTATAGAGAAAGATACAAAATTCTAAAGTAAGGCCGTCACCAGCGTCTATCTAAAAGTTTTTTGATGTAATTTCCCAAACCAAACATTTATTGTGTACTTCCTTTTTATATGCTGGAGCTTGTCTCGATTTCCCAGCGCGCATCCTTGCTAAGCCTTGCTAAGCCCAGACAACCCAGGCAACCCAGGCAACCCAGGCAACCCAGGCAACCCAGGCAACCCAGGCAACCTAGGCAACCCAAACAACCCAGGCAATCCAGATAATTCAGACAATCCAGACAACCCAGACAACCCAGTCAACAAAGACAACCTAGACAACCCAGGCAATCCAGACAATCCAGACAACCCAGGCAACCCAGGCAATCCAGACAACCCAGACAACCCAGACAACACAGTTGCTCATGTGGCACTGCCGCGCTGGTATCGAATTGTTGGCAGCGATGTGCCAGATTTGGTTGGTTTAATAATTTAATTTAAATCTCCACTAGTAAAGAGAGAGATGTTTGTTTAAGTTTACATTAATCTGGTGTATGTCAAATACTACTTCTTTATTTAATCCGCATTTATAGCAACAAAATTTTATAAACCTAAATAAGTCTCTAGGAAAAATATAAGTTATTAATTGTTCGGTATAACTTTTTTCGTTTTGTAATAGTAAGTTTTTAAAAGAGTCGTTCCTGCCAGTATACGTAAAGAGTATACAAAGGTTAGAAAATCTAAACAAAGAAAATTTTATTTAAGAAAATTTTGATACAAATAAAAAGCCTTTTTTTAACTAGAAAATTGTTTTTCAATTTTCACAAAATAAGCAACCACTAATGCTCATATTCAAAGAAGCAAAAAGATTTTTTTAAATGCACTGCAGGTTTAAGCCTAATGAAAAGTAAACCTTTTTTTCCCGGACGTCTGTCATCCTCTTCATTTTCAATATTTTCGTTACTATCGTCATTGTATATTTCATCTTCGTAGAACCCTCCTCCTTGTAGCGGACCTCGGGGATTAGTCAAAAAGCTTAACCAATTTTTATAATTTTGATTTCGAATAATTTGAATTTTTTCGGATGTCACTGTAACAATAACTTCTTCCGGTTTTGCTCCGATAGACTTTTCTTCTAAACTCCTGCAAAAAATTGTACCTTGTAATCAAATTGATTTTGTTAAACTTTCTGACGGAATAAACTTTGATAAAAATGAACAACTTTAAGTTTTGTCAATAAAGACAGTTTATTTAACATCAAAACTATAATTAAATTTTGTTTCGGTACTACAAAGAACATGTTCATCAGGAACGGTATCCTTAGCATGTTTACAATTTTGTAAGATTAGATTTGTAGGTTTTTCAACAAAACATCGGTATCTAAATCTGTGACCCTGAATTTGCTAATCAAACTGAAAGCCCAAAAACCATGGTGCAAAAATTAAGATTATTACTTCAATTTAATTTTTTGATTTAATAGCAAATTACTTAAGAAAGTTTTAATGACCGCTAATGAATTTTTTGTTTAAACATGTAGCCTGAAGCAAAAATTGCGGTTGTGATGTTGTACAAGTTTTTCTTCTTTATAAAAACAAGTTTTACTCCAACGTAATCTTGCTACGAAGATAATATGCAAAGAAGTACAGACACTTCAGTTTGATTTTATTAACATCATCATTATCAGAAAAAGATATTAAAGGATTTGTTTTATTTTATATTTTTATTAATCCTCCTAACACGCAGAAAAGCGACGGAGGCGCTATGCATAGGGCAAGTTAATTGATGCGGGCTTTACTTAAATTTTCATAATTAAAAAAGCATTCAGCATCTAAAATTGACAGCTCAATAAAAGGTTGGTGACTGGACTATTTCAGCACCTGATCACAGCACCCCGCTTTTTCTGGTTTTCATGCAAAATATCTTAAAGCATAAGCGCACTCGATCAGATTGGTTAATACACACTTGCAGATAAGTTGATACATTTCGTTATCAACCCCCCATAAATGTTTAATCTATTTTAACTGCACTGTTTAATAGATACAAGAAAACACCTCACAGCTGGTTTAATTAGAAGTTGTTGCTGAGTAATTTACTTGCGAATTTTTAAAGGACTTTGAGAGAACTCAAACTCGACTCAAGTTCTTAGTAGAAAGAACTCAAAGTCAACTCGAGTCCTCAAATCAACTAATGATTTGGAGTTGACTCAACTCCTGATCTAAATGAATCGAGTCAGAAAAATTTTAAATTGCTTTTTTGCAGACTGTTGCTCACATGCAGGTTATGTTAGACCTTGAATTTTTAATGACTTTACTTCGTGTTGGGGATAGAAAAGCTGCTTAAAATCAAAAAGGGATCAAAAAAAGGTTTTCATTTTTAAGATTAGCTGACTATAAAAGTGTGTGGATGTGAAATTGATGATTAACCCAGATTTTGAAATACATGAGTTCTATGTACTTTATCCCGAAAGGACTCGAGATTCGATGGACTTGAATTCGACTCGAGTCACGGCTTTCAAGGATTCGGAATCCATTTAGATGTAAAAATTGTCAAACTTGAGCAGGTTTAGAGGTCAGCTAGTACGTGCATCAACCTCCCCACCCTGTATTGCATCAACCGACCTGCTTCATATATTTTTCAAAACAAGGGTTTTTCAGCATTAAACTTTGCAATTTGAAAAAGATTTTTCAGACTAGCCAAGTCTCATACGAGTTTGCTTTCATTCTCCGTAAATCAAGATAAACAACTACTCAAAAATAGGAAATTAATCAAATTTTAACATTTTGAATTTTTTTCTTACTAAACCACACCGATCACCCATAGTTTATAATCATGACTAAGCATCACCATTGTATTTTAATCGGTAACACTATTTCAATTATAACTAATTTATTTTGGCAATTAGAGCTGCTGTATCAACTAACCTCCTGTACAAACTAACGTCACCTTTCTTTACCCCGACCTACTTCTGTAGATGCCAAGATAGTGTTCGGTTGAAATTTTTTATTTGTTTAATTTTAATAGAGATATGACTAAACTTAAGTACTGGTTTCCAAAACCACCAAGCAGGGGAAAGTGTAGTTAAGTGTCTTGTCCAAAAGTACAACAGAATGGCGCGAGTAGGTTGTGAACCGAGACCATGTCGATCACAATCGCGGCGTTCTAAACACTTTTAGCAAAACCTTCAAAAGGAAGATTAATGCTGCTATGAATAATAGATTGGACCCCACAGTACCAAGGCTAGAGTAAGCGGGCGAAGAAGGAAAACGAAAACCAAAGTAAAATTTACTTGGGCCTTTATGACCACAAAGAGCGGGCGATTAAGACGTTGAATAAAAGATGCATTTACAAAACGTTTCCACAACAACACTTCTTTTTATCGAATAGATTGAAGTAAAAATAGGTTTTAAGTAAATGAATTAATGTTGTTACTGTTTCAGTATCAACAAGAAACTTGCTATGTGGATTATAAATATATTCATGAAAATTTTAAGAGGTTTTTTAATAAGAAAAAAAAAACTTTAAAAGAATAGCTGTAGTAAAAGTTTTGTATGTCTCTCAAATTGCAGCTTTTTTATGTTTAAATTATTTTAAAGGTGGGATAAAGTTTAAGTTTGTCAGAAATAGACACTTTTCATCTTTTGCAGTGTCTTTATAAAACTCGTGATTTTTTGTTGTTGCTTGTAAATGTTTTTTTTAATGAATTCCATAAACGATCAACATTTGTTGGCAGAATGTGCTAAAAATGCCAAAGATTTCAAAAATATTTCTGTCAGTTAGTAATGAAAATTTAAACAGTTACCCAGGTTTGCATGTAAACGTATGCCAATTTTCGTGCATTATATTACTCTCCTATTAATTACGTCACAATATTTTGATCAACAAAAACAAACTGATTTGACCTCTTCGAGCGTTCCCCGCTGCAAGTGCATAATTGTGGATCCGCGGTGACGTTGCAAGCTCGGGTCCGGCAGTTGAGAAAAACGTAGTTGATCATTTGAGGCCAGGCCGGAGGACGGTAGCAAAATCGCGCCAGACTGCCCGCTCCGTTCGAAAAAACTCTGGTCGAATTGTCGACAGCGCACCTGGACATCACAATAATGAGGTTCATTGTGAAAATGAATATTTCACTATTGTGCCCGAACAAAGAACATCAACTAATTGCATCACGTCATTATAGATTTTTAAGAAAAGATACTTTTTTTCCAAGTAATCAGACTGTTAAAGTACAGAAAGAATCTCAACTTCTCGAGCATAATAGTTTTACAAATAATAGTGGTAAAATGATAAGCTTAAGTATCATAGGATAATTATAATTTATTTTTATAAGACAATTATTTTCTTTTCAAAATATCAAAAATTAAAACACTACTTTTAAGTAATTACTTCTTTATGATGCGAGAGTTAAATAGTGTAATTAAACGTATTGAACCCAAGTAAAATCCATAAAAAGTGGATAAGAACCTGTTCGTAATGATCTCACGGACTAACCCAGATCCATTCCTGGTGGAAACCCAACACGTGATCAGGGTCAGCACTAAGTCCCGGGGCACGACGTTTAGCAAGCTATATTCTAAACAAGATCATGTCACTTATAGGCCCGGGTGGTGATGTCATAAGAGTAAAAGCGCTCTCATTGTGTCAACTAGATTGGGGAGGTTTAGGCACATGGAAAAAAATTGATCGGTTTTGAGACTTCAGTTCCCAATCTGGTCAAACCAAAAAGATTAAACTTGTTGCCCCCTATTTTCCAATTGGTGTTCGGAAATAGTTAGTTCTGACAAAATATGAAAAATCAGGGGGCACATCATAGTTTTCTGTGTTCTGTGTATCTATTCTAAAGATAAAGAATTATTTTTTTGCTGAGATAAACAAGGAATGACAAAGAACACGTCAATGAAACAGAAATATATCTTAATTGCGGGTAAAAAAAATTTTCAAAGACTATGCAAAGAAAAAATAAAATATGGTTATAAGGTGAAGAGTTGTTAAGATGCTTAAAAACAATCAAACAATATGAGTCAATGTTTATTAAAAGCGGGGTGGGGATACTTCCCGCCACGATTTATAAAAAATATTGTTTTATCTAAACTAGAGCGCCCGATGGTGTTTCATCTAAAAGCAATTGAATAAAACGAAAATAAGAACAAGCTTGAAACAGCAAGCAAGAACATTTCTTCACGCACGAGCGCATATTTCCTGCTCAGCCGTGACGAAGGGCGGGCTACTGAGTTGCGACTCGGGAGAGAAGGTGTCGTTGTTGTAGAGATTGAGCCGGATAGTAAAGGTTCCGTTGCTGGTCTTGAACATCACTTTCCTGCAGAAAACAATAAAACTTTAATGTGAGGTTATTGCAAAAACCGGAGTCAATCAGTGCAGAGCGCGGTGATGCCCTGACGTGCGACCAGAGGATGCTCAGTCATGAGCACAAGCACAAAAAATTCTAAAGGAATTTCGCTGCTTACCTTTAATGAATACTCAGCTTAAAAAATAAAGACTAATTAGATCAATACGGCCACACAAATAAAAAATATAATAACAACAATAGTAATGATGTGCTATTGCTATTAGCCAGTGTAAGGCCGGCATTAATCGATGTAGCGTCGCTGGAGAAGAAAATAACTTGTTTTCACATAAAAAGATTAAGAATAATAGTTTTTCAATATTTTTTTATAAATTTATGCAACGTTTTACTAGAAGAAAACTATCAACTATGGTATCCTAATTAATTAATATTTATGGCGAAGAAGATTAAATCGACCACTTCAATCTATAGTTGAATTAATCCGCTTATTTAAATGAAGCAAAGCAAAAATACTTGGTATAGCCTACAATAAAAGACATTTCAAATTGCAATAACTTGAGCTAATGGTTAACATTGCTTCATCTGATACGCTGAGTCCGCGTTCGATTCTCGTGACACCAAATTTCTGGTGACAGTAAACTGACTTACGTAACTGCAGGGATTACTGGGCCAGTGAGGACTCGATATCTGTTCGTGTATTTACACTGAAATTGGAGCAACACATAGGGCCTTTCTATGTGCCCATCTATATTGTTCCATAAAATTTGTTGCTGAAAAATATATCCGTCTGTGGGACTTGTCTGCAAAAAAGCGACCGTACGTTATAACGTCTTCTGCTTTTGACTAAATAAATTTGTTTAAGATAATATTTATGAAACGAAAAAAGTGATTTATTAAAATTATTTCAAATATCTATAGTTCTTTTAAATGTTAGGTCGATACATTTTAAACAAAATTATTTTTCCGTTCCCCAAAAAAATTTTGTTAAGAAACAATATTGTTTAATATTCAGATTTTACAAAACCAAAAAATTGAGTATAGACTTTCCACGCCAGAGTCAGGCATGATAACAATTTCACACACTGACCAGTGAAAAATCACATTATCGAGAAAGAAACTCCAACTTTGAGTTGAAACACTTAAAAGACGTTATTTAGGACCACCCCGTTTTAACTTTCTCATCTTTAAATTCTGATTCAAAATTCGCTTTAAGGGTTCCCGATACGGAGGCAAAAAGAATACCATAAAGAACAGCAAAGCAAAAACCTCTGAGCTAAGCTTTGGTAAAACTTTCTCAATATTTGCCATTAAAAAGTTTAGAATAACCAAAAAATTTACTTGAAAATCATTTGAAATTTATTTGAATTTCTGAAATTGTGCAGAAAAACAGGATATTGGAAATAATTTTCTATTTTTGGTTTTTAGTAACAAAATCCATCGTTTCGCAATTCTGGGGAGACACAGCATAAGCTGGATAGAGCATACCATAAATCGGTAATAAAAATGATGTTTATTAGTCATTAATTCTGTCAATAAAGAGAGATAAGAACAATTAAGTAAAACAAAACATTCATTTGAATCATAAAAGGTTTGAAATTTTTAAATTAACTTTTTGGCCAAAATGAGATTTTTTTATTCATCACGGATCAAAGCTGTTTTTTTTTCAGTTATAGCGTGTGGCAAATGATGATGGCAAGTGTGTGTGGCAAGTGTGGCACTTATTTTAACGCTTCACGTATTTTATCTTTATTCAATCTTTTGGTTTTATAAGATGGTTGATAGTCTTATTTCAATTTTTTTTTAAGCTGATTGACTCTTAGGAGTCTATCGGACCATATAAGGATCGATAAAAAGTCAAAGCGTCTAGTGAAGGCCGTTAAATAATTGTTCCAGTCTACTTCAGGACTAAACCCCAAATCAAAATTATTGTTCATCGGACATGAACCGCCAGGTAGGTCCTTTGCATTGATGAGTTTGAGAGTCGAAACAAAGGTGTACTGCATTGACAGTAAGGTTTTATCTGCAGTTCTATCGAATTATGCATTGTTTGACCATACGTTTCAAGTAAAAACTATTCAAATGTACTTTCACGTATAAAAAATTTTATACTTAAATTGGGGGTCGAATGCAGAAAGGTTTTATTCAAAAATGAAAGAGTAAATAAGCAGATGAATGGGTTGCCAATAAAAAAAGTAACAATTGATTTTTATTTTATATTTTCTCACCCGGATTTTTATCCCGCAATCAGTGAAAGGAGCCTCTACCAACAGACGGTATTGGTTCCCTATATCGACGGCATGGCACGAAGGTGTCCCCGCAAAGTAAATATTTGTGACGTTATCAGTCAGTCGTTGTTCCGTCACAATGCGCTTGTCGATCAAGATTTCGATGCTGCGACTTCCGCAAGTTACGGTTGGCTTGGCTTGAACAAGAAAATTAAGCTTAAGTCTGACCGCTTCGTGCTTATGTTGAAACGTGTTGATGAAGCGCAATATAGATCGAATTCAAGCTGCATTGAAACGTTAAAATGAGGCAAATTTCACCCTTAAGCTTATTTCAAATAATTTTTATTTTTATTATTTTTTAATTATCTAGTTTGACTGTTTTATGAAAAAGTTTGAACTGTTTTAGAAATTTTATGTAAATTAATTGCAGCTAACCAGACAGTTTTTGGGTGTATAAAGCCAATCAAAGATTGACAAGACTTATTTAACTTTGTCATCAGATTTTTCCTTGAAATAATAATTTTTAAATGAACCAGGTAATCCTTATTATGACTTCACATACGTATGGTACAATTTGTTCCGGTTAATGATGGCGTACATACACAGGAATATCCACTATTTCCAGATCTTCTAACAAAGCATTCTCCTCCATTTTGACAAGGATTCGGATTGCAAAACGATCCTAAAAAGTTACAATAGGAAAAAGCCTAAAACATCGTTGATATTTTTACATAGAAATTTAAAAAATTAAATTCAAAATAAAGAAAAACAATTTTCATGGACAAGCACTGCGATTTTTCACGCTGTTGCTGACGCAACACTTTTCTTCTTACAAGCTATTTTGCACTTCGACAAGTGAAAAGTAATTTACTTCGAAATCAGGCAAATCAAACTCATTAGCGTATGCGGACCGAATCGGAAATATCTTAACCCAAAAAATTTGCCTGTATCCAGTTAACAAACAAGATGAAGACCTTTTTTTGGTCTTACTTTGAAATCGAGATAAAATTTATGTATTAATAGGTTTACGGAGTCCCCTTTGCAACCTACCGGTAGTTTTTTCGATATAAAAAATCCGGTAGGTAATAACAGTCTTTACTTTTAATCAACTGGAAAAATTTGGCGGCGCAGTAGTTCCGTAAACCTTTTGTACCAAAAAGATATCTTCACTTTTTTGTCAGCCTGATTGCGACCCAAGAAAAGTTGTTTGAAAATCCAATCAAATGTCGATTTCGTAGATGAAACTAGTTTTTAAATTGATTACTATTTCAACTTTGTGATGAACATTTGATAAAAAATTTTTCAAGAAGACTTTACGGGCCGCATCAAAGAGTTCGACATCCCTGTTTTGAATTATAACAGTCAAAAAGTTGCGTCTCCTTATTTTCGCTGTATAAAATATCATGAACTTTTATAATTGACTCCTTATATACACTGCTCTGCAAATACTATTAGAGCGAGTACATTGCCGCCTAATGAAAATTTCAAACTCAAAACTAAAGCTGAGCAATAAGCCGGGGTTGGTCACGTGTGATGCACAGTCCCGTAGATGGCGCTCTTAAGTCATCTTGCTTGTTTGCAACTCTTGTAAATCATAACAAAAGCAATCCAAGTTATGATTGCACAAAAATTGATCAACGACAGAAAGTAGCAGAACTTACTGCTCATGTACCTTGAGAATAAACGATGTTATAATTTGTTAGGCCCACAAGCAGAAAAATCAAAAAATTCATCAGGATCTTGGTATTCGATTAGTTGTTGCCGATTTAATTAAAAAAACACATTTTTAAAGCCTTTAGAAGCACAAAACTAATTACGGTTTTTCTGACAATGAACGGAAAGATATAAATACGTTTCAGCTGTAGCAATAAAAACTTAACACAATAGCACTGCAGGATTTCGGCTGCACTTGCCTGACTGTTTGAAACGCTCGGGCTGGTGTTCTTTCTTTTTTACTATCACAAGCTTTTCAAGTATGACTGTACTTCACTGCAAGAACAAATTTAGGATTTATCTTTGCTAAGAAAAGAAGCAAATTTTTTTTGACTGCATTTTACAACAAATTTGTTTCCTCTTTCTCCATTAATTTCTACTTACTTTACTTTGATAATTAAACACAAAATATAAAATAAATCACAGAACCTTAACAAAATTAAGCAAAACCTGAAATCTGGAGAAGGGAATTGACAGCGCGGGTTAAACTTCATTGAAGAAGCCAAGAATCGAATCGATCAGAAAACAATGCGAATGCCTCAGGGCGAGACTTATCATCGGGACTTGATTATCGAGATTGACGTTTGTTCGAGCGACGCTGTGCTCTTGTGACGTCACAATTCTTCCAAAAAAGTCTTCGAGGAATGAACACGCTTTTCAAAGCTATCTTAAAGTTTTGTACCGTTACTCGACAATTCTACTTCAGTAACATGGCTCAGTTTGTTTCGCGGAGCTTGTTAACTGCACAGAAGCATCTACTCAACACTTTCGGCAACAGATGAGTGCAAACTGACCCTGTTGCAACGAACTCAATAACGAATTTGTCTTCGTCGCAGATACTTTCAACTGTTGCCGCACGATGACTATTTCTGGATGCTTAAGATCTTTTGCTGGGACCGAAAACTTGTGATCTATCTCCTCTTGAAAGCACGCGCAAGAGGTTCCAGGTCATAAAAGCTGTGACGTAGTGTGACGTAGTGTGACGTAGTGTGAACCAAAAACGAACTTCTGAATCCGGCTCGGCAACAAAACTTGTGAAACTTTTTTGACATGACCAAAAAAATTGGCGGCACGCTTTTAGGGAGAGGGTGTTGCTTCGAATGTATCGATTGTGTTGTCCCCTTGAATATGTACCGTCAAACGATCCCAATTTTTGCTGGTCAAATAGGTCAAGTCTTTTTGATCAAGTGGATTGTCTCTCTTAAGGGAGCATTGTCTTAAACTGGTGGTTTCTAAAATTTGGTACTTCCTTTTTATCGCCCCACCATCTATTGCTTTCTGTTCTTTTCAATACATTTGTGTGTGTGGTTTCTTGTTTATTTCATTCGGGTGCTGAAAGGGGGTTCCGGGTTAGTTTCACCAAAAAAATTGCTTATGGTGACTTCTTCAAGAGACCCAAAATTTTTTCGTGTATTTATGCACACAAATGTATGGAAATAACAGGAAGCAATAGATGGTGGGGCGATAACAGGACAGTTCCCAAAGTTTTATAATTTTAAGATTAATGAAGGCACGAAAATAGTTGGAGGCACTTTGATCAGAAGTTACAGAATTGAACATTAGATTTACCAAGGTGTCGAAATCGACATCCAATTTTTAAAAGTTGTATATCATCATAAATTTTAGTTATTTGGCGCTCAATGTATTGTGACTTTTCTAAGAATTTAGTTTCATTCATGTTACAGATTTTTGCATCAAAAAAATTTTTAAAATATACAAGAGTGTTGTTAGACCAGCCATGCTTTATGGAATGGAAACGGTGGCAGTGACTGAACGGCAAATGGGAAAAATGGAAGTTGCAGAGTTGAAAATGGTGAGATGGGCACTGGGAGTGACAAGAAAGGACAAGATAAGAAATGAATATGTGAGAGGGACTGCAAAAATTGCAAAGCTGGGAGAAAAACTTCGGAATGTGAGGCTACGTTGGTATGGACATGTAAAAAGGAGAGAAGAAGACTACGTGGGGAAAAGGATGATGGAGATGGCGGTGCCAGGCAGAAGGAAAAGAGGAAGGCCAAGGAGAAGGTGGATGGATTTGGTGAGAGAAGACATGGAAAGGGTTGGAGCTAGGGAAGGAGATGAAGTAGACCGAGTGAAATGGAGATTACTATCGCGCTGTGGCGACCCCGAGTAGGGAGAAGCCGAAAGAAGAAGAAGAAGAAGTTGTGGTCATGATAAAAGCACAATCTCTCTTTTTACCAAAGTGTCGATTTCGACATCAACATTAATTTTAGCAATTTTTAAAAGGTTCTGTTAAAGTTATTCAAGACAAACTGGTATCTGATTACAGTGATGGTCTAAAAAAAGTGTGCCTGGTGCAAAAAAATAAGGCGGCCACTTTTTAATATGTCGACTTTTTCCTCTTAAAAATACAATGATCTCTTAGAAAAAAATTTATCACTTTCAATCAATGTCCAAAATCTTCATTTTCATTCAAAAAATATAAATAATTATCTCCAAAAAAACAGCTCATCACTTTTAATCAAGTACATTATCTTTACTTACATTCTAAAGTTAAGGTGCAGACAGGGGAGCCACCGTCATGGTGCTAGTATAAAAAAATATAGTAAAATTTGGCTTAAAGGGACCACGTTTTGACGTTTTTAGGAGGAGATGGTGCGGCCGCTCCGTTTGCTTTGAATCAAAGCCATCACTATTTATTAGAGTTATACCCGAAAAGTTACATACTAACTAAAATTTATGTTTATTTTTATCTTCAACGCAAACGAATGAAAAATATTCTCTCGTAATCCAACGTGTTTGTAGTTACAATAGAATTACTAGGTTGGGAAAGAGCAGTAGTGATGTGGCCAAGGTAAAGTTAAGAAAATGTCTATTTGTAAAACTTATCATCTTTTGTCCTAAAAAGCTAAACATAAAAAGAAAAGTAGGCTGTACTATCACTAATCTCGCAGCTATGAAGAAAGTTATGCAGTTTCTACCGAAATGGTTAGAACATGTAGCCTACAGCAGTTTGTAGTTATGAGCTGTAATAGTGAAGGTCCATTGAAATTTACTGCATTACTGCCAATCTGCTAAAAAAGCAGCAGCGTGACCTTAGGCCAAAATTTGTACATAAACTGCGTTCGGAGATCTTTTGCAAAATGTTTTTTGTTGGGTATTGCCCGAAGTATTATCAGGACAACTGATTCAGCGCAATAATACTTTACACAAGATTATGTGTGAGCTAAAATCATACTTTTTTGTTCTCAAAAACTTCCAATTTATTATATATCTAGTATTACTTACGATTTTATAACAATTTTTATTTAAAACTAAATATTGCAAAAGAAGTGCGAACACTTATAAACCCCATATTAGCTAAATCCATTAAAATATTGGTAATTTTTATTAAATTGTAACGAAAAAAATGATAGCAGCAAACAGACATGTATTTCAAAACTAATTATACTAACTTATTTAGTTTTTTGGAATTTTATTTAGATATAAATTAATGCAAAATTATGCTGTCTGCAAAAGATCTTCGAACACAGTGTAGTATGCAGTAGCTGATTACAGAGTAGTGCGCGTAAAGTGTAAAAAGTGCTAGATGCTTCAATTGTAATTGCTGCTCCACTTACTTGACTGTAAAGTGTAGCCTACTTTAATCAATTATACCATTGGTTCTCAAAGTGCTGCGTACGGAGCCCCTGGGCTCCGCGAGCTATTCGTTTACTTATTAAAATACTGACTTGGCTAATTTTGCAACTGTCCAAAGAAGCAATAACAACCTACAAGTAACTTCAATTAATCCGCAATTTGAATATCTTTTAAATACAAAGCAGCAAATACATCCGTAGACAGCAGATACAGCAAATTTAGACTCAATTTAAGGGAAGACCTTTTTTTTTTTTTTAGAGAACACCTTGATTTTGGGAGAAAAATAGGGAAATCAGAGATGAAATCGAAGTGAAGACCTTTTTTTTTTTTTAGAGAACACTTTGATTTTGGGAGAAAAATGTTTTTATTTTGATAAATTTATTGTGGGGCTCCGTAAATAATGGTCAACCTCTTCATGAGCTCCATAACAATAAAAGTTTGAGAACCCCTGAATTATACTGCTGTAAAACAGTTTTGCTTTTAAACTAAAAATGTTCTGGTTTCTTTTTCTGTTTTGATTTTTTATGCTTTAACTTATATATCCATATTTTCCTCGAATAAACAAAGAAAAATTTCGGGAGACCGCAGTATTATGTGAATCTACGTACCATTAGGTCGTTACACACAAATGTTTTAGAAAATATGTTATTTAATAATCTAAATCAGGCCCGATATTGTCTAGATTTTAGTTTTTAGAAACAAGATTTTGAAATATTGTTTCTTTAAAATATTCAAGTATACTTATGTTTTAAAATATTTTATCTTCAAAATCAAAGAGAAGATAAAAAAAGGTCATCACATAAGTTCGATGGGAAATCCCGGTTCGTTTTGTTACTTTTTTAAAATGTAAGTGAAGACCAAAAAAAAAACTAAGAAAAAAAGTTTTCACCCACAGTTGGATGGCAAATCCGTGTTTATTTTTTCCCCTTAAGTTGCGCCCTTAAGCTGAAACGCATAACTACACCCTTGATCAAAATCATATTTTTAAGTAACAATAACAACATAACATGAAGAAAAACTAAATAGACGCAAATTTACCAAATTTTTTACGTAAAACTGTAAAAGTGTCGAAATCAACACCATGGTAAAAGTAAATGGGCAAAAAAGCTGGTAAAGCTAATGTTCATCTGGTGCTTAGCAATCCTACCATTAGCGCGGAAGGCTGGTATCGATTCTCAGTCTAAGCAAACTGACAAAGTATTGCCCAAGATTCGACAATCGTTGCTAACACGTCGGTGACTGAGTTGCCCGGACACAAAGTTGGGGGAATGGGACCGCCAGCTCATGACAAGCACGGCGCACGAAGCGATTATAATGAAAAGTTTTGCTGGGTACTTGGTTGTTAATATGTTTGCATATGCGAAGTTTTAGATAACGCTGTTTGGCATAGCTCAGCTTTACTTTATATCGATTAGTCTGCCATTTGCAATAAAATCAAAGGTTACCAAGTAATTTAACGTGGACAAGCTCCGTACATAAGGTGCATTTTTTTATCCATTTTATAGCAATCAGCAATAGTTTGCTTGTGATTGAAATTCTGTTAGATTAGGTTTTAAACGATTAAATTAAGTAAATTCTTGATTTTTACGAATAAATTGCAATAGAAGATATTTAAAAAATGTATTGATCTTTTATGACAACACAATCAAATTAATCACTGTTGCTTTGTGATTACATGGAATCCACAACTATATGGCTTTGAAATAGCATAAGCAAATTTTAATCTTGAAAGGCTTTTGATTCACTCTCATGGATTTTCCACTGATTAGCAAAAGCTGTCACGAATCAGAAAATACGTTCGATTCTCTTGAAGAATTGAATCAAATACGAAAAACTACAAAAGAGGTATTTTAATTCTTTTTAACTTTTTTTATTGGGAAATTTAAGACTTTTTTTCAAGTATTTTTGTCAGTTATTGTAACCAGATGAAAATGTTCAAAATTTAGTTTAAGTGCTTTTGCGCATATTGGTTATCATTCGTGATTCCATTGGTAGAAATAACTTCGATTTTTAAGTTGGCTAAATTTGACACATTGCAACTGTTAACAACAGTTCCACATAAATCTTGTAGCAATTGTGCGGAGATGATGGGGATCAAGATCTTTTTTGAGCTTAGGAAGAGATATATATGCATAGAAAGTTTATCGGAAAAAGTTTTTAGAAAAGTTGTAACTAAGAGAAAATAATTTAACATAAATGGTATTGTAAATGTTTGCAAGCCTATTGCTCTAAAGCCAATAGCTGTATGTCTTAAAAAATCTTTTTTGTTCCTAAATTACAATTAACTGTTTTCTTCTCTTATTTGAATAAATGTTCTAAATTACATCATCAATTTTTCTTTGTATTTGAAGTTTTTTTTGGCTGGTTCGAAACCCCATAATGTAGCGTGCCTTAAAAAGTCAATCATGTTAGACGATAAATAATTAAAGAAATGATTATTGTCATTCAAAAGAATAGCAATAAAGTGAGAAAGCTAGAATCACGCATGCGTTATGATCTGATTAAGACAACCTTTCAAATTAATCTTTTCTGCTATGTTTTAAAAGCAACTTTTGATTCAAATCGCAGTCGTATTACTCTGTCTATAATTAAAATAAACCAAATAAAAGTTTTCGAATAACCTGCTCTCTTTATAGGAGCTACAACTAAAGCAATAGCTCTTGGAATAACAGTCCGGCCTTTCCGAGTCAGGATAATAAACATTCGATCTGGCGATGAACAGGGCCGCCAGAAGCGAATTCTGGGGCAATTGCTCTTTTATGAAGTTGTTGAAATATTAAATTTTGAAAGTAGTTTGTTGAGATTTAGTGCAAAGTGGAGACCAAACAAAGTGACGAAAAAGGACTTGCATCAAAAGCGTTCAATGTTTTAAACCAAAAAACAGTCTGGGCTCACCAAAAGTTTATTTGGGCAAAAGCCGAAATAAATAAAAAACTGCTGCGGTATCTTACAACTTAAAACTTTTTTTTCTGATCTTCACTGATATGATAGTAAAACTTTCTGTATTTATCTAAAAACTTACATTTTTTGCGAGGGATTTTTGAACCAAAAATGTGACCGTTTTTAAGTTTTTTCTCTCGACTCAAAAATTTTTCTGGCCCTCCTGGTGATAATATTAATAGATTTTGCGGATCTTATTGGCTCATATTGTTTTAATAATTTGATGCCTTTTAACTTCACGTCTTGCCGTGGGAAAATATAAATGAAAAAGAACGCGTTGTTGTTGGTAAACAACGGCTATAATCAAACAGTTTCTCGAAAAAGTCATTATTTGACGTTGACGCTTTTCAATGTTTTTTCGTTATTTCGTTTTTCAATGCAGCTTCGAGATCAATTGTTTCAATATTTCGTTTTCAATGCAGCTTCGAGATCAACTAAATGGATTATCAAAATCACAGGAGGGTGCTTTTTTGCGTCAGAAAATTTGGAAAGCTCAAATAAGAGACACCGTTGACGTCATAATGAATTTCGGAAGCAAGTATTCAGAGCACAAGGTGCAAATCATTACATCAAAAAATTTTTTCTTACTTTTCCAAAAACCATTCATATTTTAAAATGGATCAAGTTTTTAAGTTCTGCAGTTTTGGAAATTCTCAGTATTTTTAACATTAACTCAGATTGACAGTTGCACACGTACTTTAGTTTTTTAAACGTGTCATTAGACATCGCCTACTTTAACAAACTGGCACAAAAAATAACTCAAATCCACTGAAAAAGTTTTGTGGATATTTGGCCAAAAAAGCTGATTAACGGTATGTTACAGAGAGACAACGGCATCCGGTCAAAGCATCAACTGACCAAACCATCAACTTTACAAGGAGCCTCCCTATGGTAGGACTGTCGGAGGTTAATTAAAACTTAAAGCCTCTGTGCCGTGCTTCGACGGAGCAGCTCCGGCGAAACTTAATTTTGGTTGTTGATATTTTGGTTGTTGATATTTGGTTGTTGATATTTGGTTGTTGATATTTGGTTGTTGATATTTGGTTGTTGATATTTGGTTGTTGATATTTGGTTGTTGACATTTGGTTGTTGATATTTGGTTGTTGATATTTGGTTGTTGATATTTGGTTGTTGATATTTTGGTTGTTGATATTTGGTTGTTGATATTTGGTTGTTAATATTTGGTTGTTGATATTTGGTTGTTGATATTTTGTTTGTGGATATTTTGGTTGTTGATATTTTGACACTAAACCGAAACAAAGATTTTAAAACATAAAAAAATGTATTATTATTGTATTGTGAGGCACACAAGGAATTATCCAATAGATGGCGTTAGTGTTCTATGCCAAGCCACTCAATCTGAACCACTCAATTGACACGTTGACAAAACCACGCTGTAAACAACCTAAAAATAACCTAGAGGTACGGAAACTTGCAATAAGTTTTTCGAAGTGAAGAAAATAAATATTTTGATCCTCAAAGTGGTTGCCCTAAGTCGACTAACGTAAATGGACAGTTCTTATTTTTGCACTCCAAAAATAATTTCTCGACACTCCAATTGACCTGAGTATTAAACCATATAAACAAAACTTCAAAACACAGCAGATAGATACACCAAGAAAAACTTTTCACTGCCCGTAGAGTTTGAAATGAGAATTACTGTAATGGTTTTCTTAATGAAGTGGTATAAGAACGATAAGACGGGAATCAGTATTTGGAATTTATTATAGAGATTTTTTAAGTCTTTACATTATTTGTAAGAGGAGAGTCGGGAAAAAACTTTTGAGTTTTCCTTAAAAAATCTTAAACTCCATATATTTTTATCTTATGCAATTATAAAATGAGCTTATTTTTTGTTAAAGTTTGAAAAACAAATATTATTTCAAACTTATTATTTAAATGAGATCTTGTTTAATTAAACTCTTTTTTAAAAAAAGTTGAAGAACTGGATCAACAAAATTTTACTTACGTCTTTAATGTAGAAATATAAAAGCTTTAGTAAAATAGGATTACAGCATCTGTGAAATACATGTAAGGCTAACGCTAGTTTCTTTTTTTACGTTATTTCTCATAAATAAAAGTAAAATTCAAATTACATTCACCACGATGTTTGATTTATTTTGAATTTCGTTTATCATCATGCTAAAATCGTGTTTGCTAGTTAGAAAGAGAGGGAGAATCTAATCAGACAAATCAAGCAAGCAAGACTCCATGAAGACATTGAAGGTTTTGGAGATACTTGCACTGATCGTGACGTTATAAACATGTTAAACGATATACTAGAAGAGGTGTGCGCCACGGATAAAGATTTGGAGGAAGATCTTCATATGAAGTGCAGTGATAAACCAAAGGCAAAAAACAAAAAGATAGTCGCCTTTGAAAATAAATTTGTCAAAGCTTTTTAAAAATTATTTGTTGTGAAAAGCTATTGTTAAATTTTTTGGTTATTATCAAATAAAATAGCATTTAATCGAAAAACAAGTCCAGACGCTTTTGATCGAGAAGCGAGGCTTTTATGTGATATAAAAATTTGTCAAACGAAAGAAAAATTAATATCAATGACAAATTTGAAATAGTGACTAAAGTTTTTGTTTTTTTAGAAATTTTAAAGTCTTGCGTTTGAAGACTTTAATCATACAGCAAATCCTAGTCCGAAAATTGTGAAGAAAAATCTTATTTACAGCAATATGAAGACCAAACAATTTCTTCACTTGCGAAATTCGATTTACTTGACTTGCGATTATGTTTGATCAGCCAAGATCAACTTCGCGCAAAAAAATCGGCTGGCCCCCTGCTTTAGAGCACAGTAGAACATGGCAGAAATTGATAAAAACAACTTTTATGTAATAAAAATAAAAAAAACTTATCTTTCAAAATTGTAGGATGTAGCAATTGATTAAAAATTTTTCAACTTAAACAGATTTTATCAAAAAAGCAATTGTAAGCAAAAAATCTAAGAATCTTTAAAGAAAAAACAAAAGTTCGCTAGGTTTTGTCACAATTAGATTGAAATTTTGTCAAAATCTATTTTGTTTGATGAGTTTCTGACGTCTTAGACTACATTCAGAACCTTAAAGCATCAGCATTAAATTAAGAAGGTTTTGTAACTTATGCAGAACCGATTTTGAAACGTCAAATTGTTGCCTTGGTTAAAAAATTGCTTTTTACAATTTCTAAGATTAATGCAGATAATTTTGTGATGGTGTTGAAATGAGCTCTGTATAGATGCAAATTTTTTTATAAAAAAAATTTTTTAAAAACTTTTTAATGTTCTTTTTAATTCACAGGCAATAAATTTTGAACCTCTTAAGTGAGGTACCAGATAAATAAAATTCCTGGACTTAGACGAAGACTAAAAAACATAGAAATGTCAAAACAATACTAAACAGGCATTTTTTTCTGCAATTGTGGAAATCAAAGTGATGATCTTTTTTGACCTTTACTTTGCTTTTCAAATGATAAGTTTAAATTTTGCTTCAAAATTTCTGCTTGGAATTATTTTGAAGACTTGAAGAAAAAGGTCATTAAGTTAACGTGAAGAACAAAAATATTTTTTTGCGGCTCGCGATAAGTTTACAAGTAAGCATTTTCCCCGCGATAGCCAAATTTTCGGCACTCACGCTGTAGGGATCTATGGCAAATAAGTTAACAAAAATATTAATATTTTAAACTTGGCATCTGCAATAGCTTTAAACTTATAAGATTGATTAGGAAAACACGACACAGCAATTGAAACTCAAACTTAGCCTAAAATTGATATAAAAATTACAATGTCAAATATTTTATTTGCAGAATAAAATACAAGGACATCTTAAATCCGCCTAGCCAAGTATTCAATATAATATCCAACAATACAGTTCTTTTTTTTGACCTTCATTTCCCAAAATGGTTTCACAAATCAAAGACATTTGTTTGGTCTTCGAGTAAGTTTGAAGGACAAATTCACGTCACAAATTCTAGTGCGGCAACAAAATCGATTTCTGATCCCAACGTTTGAGCTGAAAATTTTGTAAACCTTTGCTTTAAAGTTACAAGTAAGCACGTTTTTTGGCAATAAAATTGTGAAAAGTTTGCATTTATCAATATTTTAACAAAAGCTGCAACATGAAATTTCTGAAAATTGTTTAAAACAAGTTTGACATGAATTCGGAGTATTTGGAAAGGTCTCGGAAGCGTTAAAATAAAATTCCAAAAGCTGTAAAAACTTGCCCCAGTTATAAGTATTGCCTCGCAAATATTTCCCTATTGTTCGAAATTCATTACGCTGCGCAGTGCAAAAAGTCCGTTGGTTTGATTGCTTATGCTTTTATTTTTAATGTAATGCTGATACAGTGCTGTAATGTGCCAGCGGACCGGATGGATTTTATAGCAAAAATCCTTATTTCAGCTATTTTGCAAACGACTGTAAATTTATGGAGTTTCAATTTGGTGCTGGAAATTCGCAGCTGTAAACAGTTGGGTACTTCAGAGGAAAATCTACGATGACTTAGCTCAGCCCAAAAAAAATAATTTTACAATTTATTTTTTGTTTCAATTAAACGAATGTTTTTCTCTAATCTTGCCTCTATACCAATCAATCATTCATGGCTTTCAGGAGTAGACCTACGCAGGCGCTTTGCAGATTATTACAAAATACTTCCCATTCTTCTCGAGCAGCAGTTAACCTGTCATTCGTTTGGTTTTCCGATCTATTGTTTTAAGCTTTTATTATCCAGCGACATGATAGCCTACTTTACACTGTTATTTATTGTTAAGAGGATTACATATTCAACTTAAACCCGGTACGTTATCTCTATATAAGCCAATATGATTGATGGCACGTTCTTCAATAGGTTCAATTGTAAAGTCCTTAAAAAATTTAATTATTTAGAACATGATTCCGATCAGCGTTTCTCGAACTGTGTTCCGCGAGCTTACTTAAAGTGTTCCGCTGAACTATATACACCACGGTTTGCATAGGCTTACCATACGTCGCGATTTCGCCGGGACAGTCCCGATTTTAAGAATTTGTCCCGGTGTCCCGTCAGGTTAACCATTATGTCTTAAAATTTTTGATTTGCAGGAATACTTAAAGGTCTCTATCTTTTGGAAAAAAATTGAGGTATCAGAGACAAATTCAAAGTAAAGACTTTTTTTTAGAGATCACTACTTTGGAACGACTTTTTCTTTTAACAAACGTCCCGATTCCCCACTAGAAAATTCGGTAACCTCAGGCTTTTAAGTACATCTAATAAGTTTGCATAACCTTTACATATTTTTTAAAAACTCACATTCTTATTTCATATGTTGCGCTCTATTTTAACACTAATTTTAGGCAGCCTTAGTTTTCTGACGCGCAAAATACAAGATCTTTTATATTCTTGACAAAGTTGTGATTATATATTTTTTGAGTTAGTGTTTCGTATGCTAAAATGATAAGACTAGGAGTTCCATGAGCAAAAATGTTTGAGAAACTTGATTTAGACAATAACTTTTAGTCATGTCGTGTATCCCTTTCTTTTCTGTTTGTTTGGCACTAAAAAAGTGTTATTTTAGGTTGGTAAAGCAATTCAAAGAGATCTACTTTACAATCAGAAGCAACAACGATACAAAATTATTTTTTCAATTTGTTTCGTCTTCTGAGCCTACCTGGATGCGACTTTGCACGGTGAGTCTCAATGTTTATCTGGTTGGGAAGGAGCATCAGGCTTGTCATCCACATCACTACTACTGTCTTGATCTTTATTTTTCTTTTGATAGAGATCTATATCCCAAACTTCTTTTTAGCCCAGTGTTTCTCAAAGTGAGCCATTTGGTTTAATAAGGAAGAATTTAAAACCTCAAGGGAGAAAAAATCACTACGAGAGGAGTTGGAGAGAAGTTTGAGAATCTTCGTACAATATAGTTCATCAAATTCATCTGTGGCAGTTCATCAACAACAGATAAACTTACAGACTGCTCCACACAAAGCTTAAATACTTGCGATGCATTTTCACTGAGCTTTGTACGTCAAGCGCAGGCTTATAGCAGTGCTCCGCAACTGGTGTACCACAGGATAATGATAACGAAAACATATTTTTTCGAAATAGAAAATAAATTAGTTTCGAAATTTAAGCTTTAAATTTGCATAGTTCAAATTTAGGAAGACTTTTGGACTTATTTAAATAAATCATAAAATTCATTTTTTGTTTTAATTATTAAATTTTTCACATGTTTGGTTGAAGCAATTGATCAGAAGTTTCAAAGTGTGCAGTGAGTGAAAAATATTTGCGGAGCACTGGCTAATATGATTGGCAATATGCAAGGTGTGATCCAGACAAAAAAATTTGACACATGTTAAACGTAATGATTTTGGTTCCAACTCTGGCAACTGAAATTCGGAACAGGTAAGTTTATTCAAAGACAAAAAGGTTATCACTTTCACCGAACTCGCATTTTTGACCGTAACGACACATAGTAATAGTCTTTTTTCTAACTTGAATTTGAGATCCAAATTTTATTTGGCAGGGAGTTCAATTCAAAGTTAAAATCAAAAAAGAAAAAAAAGCTCTTCGTTTTGTTTTCCCAAATAAAAAAATCCCGCGTGTAAAGCGAAAAATCTTTTTCTAGACCTACAATTTTTTTTATTTCAAATTTTGTAGAGCGGCAGTGAAATAATTTAAATTTATTAAGCATCTGATTAAAAACTCCTTTGGTGACCGGACCAAAAGACTTCGAGGGCCGTGGGTTGGCCAGCCTTGCTCTAAAACAGCGGTGGGAAACATGTGGCCTGCGGGAAAATGCGACCCACAAGATATTTCAATATCGCCAACATGCGGCTGGAAAGAAGCAGATCAAAAAAGCTTTAAAATAAATTCATGTTTCGAAACCGTTGCGCCCAGTTTTTTTAGTCATTACTAGTTTTTTGAAGAAAAACGATGAATTTAAAGAGGTTTTTAATGTGATAATCTTTTTTTAAGTCTTCACTAATTGTTAGAATGAAAATGTGTCACATTATATCATAACTTTAGCAATGCAACATGATCTGATTTCGGGAAAACGTTAACAAAATTTGGGTTAGGCTGTATTGCCCCCAAAATTTTATGCGGCCCGCAGTAAATTTTTAATTTGAGAATGCGGCCCGCGAGTACAATCAGGTTTCCAACCCTGATCTAAACCGTCAGTGCTGTCAAAATCGAAAACAAGTAGAAGCTTTTTTAAATCAATTAAATTCGTTTTAGTAAACCAATTAAAAACTTTTGTATCTATATTTTAATATAGAAATGAGCCATGCTTTAGTAAATATGACCAAAATCAATTCTGGCCTTCAACATTGTCCGTCGAATCGTTGTAAGGTATCCGCGAGCCGTTCTTTCCTATATGAAAAAGAGACTTTTGCTTATTGATTTCAACAAAAAATTTTGAAGTTACCTTACCGGAATTAAATTTCAGATGGAATTTTAAGTTGAAGATCGAAAAAAGTCTATAATTTGATTTCCAGAAATTTTGAAAACCAGAATGCATAGTTTTTAACGTTATGATCTTTTTTTTATGCTTCAACTCAAATTGCCAAGCAGTTTACAGATAATAGCGCTATAAATTTTACGTGAAACTCAAAGTAAAGACAAAAAAAGGCTCACCACGTTGATATACAGGTATTCTGCAAAATTATTGTCGAGTTCAATCGTAAAAATTTAGAGTTCCGCAATTTGTATAATTTTTGGAAAGAAGTGTCGGAATTCGTGTATGCCGAATGCGTGGTTGCAGCATTGCTCGGCTTATGCTTTTATTTTATCAATCGTGTTCTGCTTCCCATAATATCTATCGTGTAAAATTTTGTGAAACGTCGTTTCTGTGTCCCAGGGTCGGTGATTTGGATATTCGTCCATGTACGCTATATATTGTGACGAGACTGTACCAATCAAGAGGCAGGCGACAAAAGCATAACCTGGTAGCGCTACCCTGAGACAGAGACGTGCTTTTACAATAAAAAATTAATAAATTCCATTTGAAAAAGTTTTGTAATATTGTGTTAGGGTTGGTTTTAAAACAAAACCTTCTACTCTTTCAGGGGTTCGTGACTAGAAGATGATCGGGGACCACTGACTTACAATCATGCTGCTTTACTTCACTTTTAGTACAAATTGTCGATTATACAATTTTGTTAGCAGCTTTAGTGTAACAGTAGTAGCCTAAGTTGACTAAATTTGAAGTTAATCTGCGAGAACGTGAAATCAAAGAAATCATAAATACAATGTTTTGTGAATTCTTCTTGAATAAATTCGATTGTTTCAAAATTGTTTTGTTTGTTTAGTTCCGGTTCAGGTGCAAAGGATAATAACGATGAATATGGATTGACGGTTCCGATTCGATTTGGTTTGACGTTCCGCTTTAAGCTATAATAAGTATAAATTGCAGCATGGTTAGATAAAAGTAGTGTTTTTCGAATAGTTTTGATCCAACGGTTATTTTTAGCTGTTATATTTATTTGTTACTGGAAAATGGCCTCCATGCTAAAGTTGTAGACCTATCAATTAATGTTTTCAATAAATTATTTTGTTTGAACCATTTTTTATCATTTTCAAACTTATATTGAATATCTATCCTTAAATTACTAACTTTTACAGCATAAGTGCAAAACCATTGGGGCAGAAACAAATTCTATTAGTGCACATTGTAAAACGCTCTAGCGGCCCGTTAATGCTGCTTTGCTGAATTGTATTATATCAATACAAAAAACATTTTGTGTCAGCTCTAAAAGGAAACCCGCACTTTATCAAAAAAGTAGAAGAAAAGGAAAAAACGTCATATTAATGTGTCCGTACAATTGAAAAGTCTGATATACAATTGCTTTACTTCTTTAGATTGCATTGTTTTATAATTGTTCTACTTCCACAACTTTAGATTGTATTTTATTGTAACTGCTAAACTAGTTTATAGAAAGCTTAATCGTGCAGTTAGGCTTGTGATGGAGAAATGGAAAACCTCAGAGAGATGAATTAAATGCAAGTAGCGCAAGTTCGAGATATATTGATATTTATTGTATTGAACAATCTGCGACCTCTAATGACAATAAAATCATGTGTCAATGACTACTGCTGATAAGAGAAAACCGTTTTTAGATTCACTTTATTTTAAGAATGCAAATTACGAAATCCGAATCAGATTCAAAGGCATGAACCTTTTTTTTTTTTTAAGTTATTTAGACGATGTAAATATGTAAATATTTAAGCTCTTAAATGGTACTAAAAGCAAAATCCAAATTATTTAAAAAAAAAAAGTGTAATACCAAACCAATTACTACAGTATTAAACTTTTTTTTGATTAATTTTAGGTAATAACTGTAGAAGATGAAGGCTGCAAGAAGCTATACTTTATGAAAAGACATTGAGCAAATGTTTGCTATCAAGATCTTTATTTTTCTCAAGTAATCAAATGGAAAAAAACTGTCAGAAAATATAAAAATAAATTTATTGAAATTGATTATGTCATGCAACTTGACTGCAATAAGATGGGAGCAGTGATAACCTAAAAAAAGGGGGCCCAGTGCAAGAAAATAAGGGAGCCACTTTTTAGTGTGCCAAGATTTTTTTGCACCAAAATAAAATAATCACGAAAAAGAAAAAGTCATCATTTTCAATTTATATCTAAAATTTCTATTTTCGTCTCAAAACCGCAGTGTTCTTTAAAAAAATAAATAAAAAAAGTTCTTCACTTTCAATCGAATGCAATGCCTCTACTTTTGCCTTAAAGTTTTAGTACAGACAGAAGGGCCTTTTTTGACTTTTTTTAGGGGGCCCGGTGCGGCCGTTTCTTTCGCTCCGTATTGAAGCCATCACTATATGCGAGATGCAAAAAGTAACAAGAATATACATAAGCAGTAGCACTAAACACAAACCTTAGGTTTGTTGGAAGGTTAGAAAAGTTAAAACAATAAAGAAGAGGGGGTAGCAGGATTAACAACAAATTGTTTGCAATTAATTGTGATAACGAAGCGGCAGTTTAATAAGGTGACCGCGCCTGGACAATCGAACACGTCCGTCTGCCGCTGGAACAATGTTAACATGGCTTAAAGCAAAAATTCAAGATTATCGACATATATAAAAATAAAATCCAAGAACCCAAGGTGTGATTAAAAACCCAAAATCTTGGGTAAAATCCCAAGCATCGGCATCGTTTGCAGTTTCTTGATGTTAGTGTTTGATATGATAGGGCTCCATAAAATGTTTGCATATTTGAATATGGGACGCATGTTGGCTTTGAATGTAGAAACTATAAGTTCCTTTTGTTTAACCCATTTGGTAGAGGTGAGTGCTTTGAGAATGTTAAGCATTTGTTTTGCTTTAGTTATGTTGACATTTATACGTTGTCAAAATGTTAGTTTGAGGTCAAAATTCTGAAAATCACTTTTAGCCTCAAAAATGATTTTCAGAGTTTTTGGGTGTTTTATTGTTGGTAGTTTTTGATTGTTTAAATTTAAAAGACAGAGTTGTTCCACATTCAAATATGTTTGTTGGTAGTTTGTCTATGCTTATATGAAAATTTTTAGTGGTAGCCCATTTATAAACTTTGTCAAGACATGGTTGAATAACTTGTTGAGATTTACGATGTTTGGTATGAGATGCTGTTATTGTTGTGTCATCAGCATATATTGTAATTCGTACGTCTTTGGGGAAGAATGGAGTGTCAGAGGTGTAAATGTTAAATAACGTTGGGGATAGAACTCGACCTGGTAGTACTGAGGTGTTGATTTCTTTGAGTTTTGAGTGTGTGCCTTTGTATTGAGTGCATGTTTGTTGTCCTTTTATGTAGTTGACTATAAACCTGATGATAATGTTTAAAATGCTTGTTAATGTGAGTTTGTGTATAAGTTGTGTATGTTCACTTCATCAAACGCCTTGCTTGTGTCCAAAGCTACAATGTGTTGCAGAAGCCTTGGATTGTTGAAGCCTTTTGTGATTTAGTGACAGATGTTGAGCAAAGCAGTGTGTGTTGGTGGTTTATGTTTAAATTCATGTTGATAAGAAATGACTGAATGTTTTTTGTTATGTATGGTAAGAGCGTTTTCTCTACTGTTTTGGCAATGAATGATAGAAGTCATAAGGGTTTGTAATTTGTGCCAATGTTATGGTTTTTGTTTGGTTTTGGAATGGGTTGATTGTGGCACGTTTCCAAAGATGTGGTATTTTATTAGTGTTGAGGGCAATGTTGTATATGTTTATAAGCTATTTTATGACAAGCGGCCCTAAGTGTTTTAGGTGTCTAATGTTTATGTCATCAAGTCCGATAAAATTCTTGTTTGTGCAATTGGAGATAGCTAACCGCAGTAGTATAATGGTAAGTCGTATTTTGTGAGTGGGAAAGCTCTTGATTGTATGGGCTATATGTCTGTTTATTTTGTTTGTTATATTGGAGTGAAGCTTGTGAATTGCTCATTAAAAACTTTTGCTTTTTCTATGTTAGTGATGGTTACTTTACAGGTATTTCCAAAGTGGATTGCTTCTGTTCTGTTTTGTAGGTGGTTTTATGTTCGGTAGTTTTGCTATGGTGTCTCAAAGGAAGTGAGGATTGTGTTTGAGATCAATTTTTTCAAGATATTTTTTCTAGTTGTTTGTTTTGTGTTCATATCAAGTAAGCAGTAGTTGACGAAAGCTAGTGTGACTAAAAAAAAAAAATGCGGTTAACTTTAGTGCAAATTTATTAGTTTATTTCTGATTAAAAATCTGAGACAGCAAACGTTTTCAGGACAGAATTGATCTTTAAGTATAATACTAGTACTTAAGATTATTTTTGGCCTACAACGTGGATTCATGGAGAATATTTTTAAAAACTCCAAATCTGCAAAACCAAAATCAAGAAAGTGTTTGTGGTTAAAATTAAACTTCAAAAATAAATTTTAAATGCTACAATTTGAACTGAAACTTTCTAAAATTTTTCCATTGAAAAAAATAAAAAACGTTAAATATTAAAATCAATCAAAAATGAACAAAAAATGCCCTAAAGTTGATATTGTTTTTTCTAGTTAGAAATCTGACTTAATTGACAAAAAAAAAGCATGTGCAATTTAAAAACACAAATTCAATCAACTTTAGGGCATTTTTTTGTTTAATTTTGATTTAAAATATTTTAATCGCATCAAAATTACAGTATTTTTGAAAATTTTTGAATAAAATGAAAACATAGAAACTGAAATGCTAAGATGTCAAGGTAAAGACAAATACTAAGTGATATAAAGTCGTACAAAGTAATGTAAAGTTGTATAAAAAGTAGTTTTTGACTACATTTTGGCCAGGTTGTGCTCGCTTTTTTTGAGCTAATGTATGTTTTTATTATATGTGCACAAATTGATCCGTTTTTGATTTTCAAATCGATCATTTAGATGAAAATGAAAGTTATTCGCAAATTAGTATATTCATTTTCAATCTTTAGTTTGATAATATTACTTGGAACAGTTCAATTTTTAGAACAATATCGTCGAACAAAAAGTCTGCAACATCCAATAAACATCACTCAACTTTTTCCAGAACAAATATTCAAGCATAAAGATAAGTGCTCGGATTGGAACTTTCCTGAGGAAATGCAAGTGGAAAAAAATCCCCGAATTGTCCTTGATCCCAATCGATTCTTTTATCCAGGATTGATCTGGGGTCCCAATAATCAGGTTATTGGATTGCAACATTCCGTATATCTGACCATACGATTGAACAGGTTTGTTGGAAATCAAGGAGACGCTAAATGATGTATACTCAAGAATACGGTCGCATTTTAACGCTGTTTTCTATAACGATATAGGTTTGCACCATTAATCAAAATATAAAACAATGAAATACAAAAACAGAAAACATGAAATGCAGCAAGGCTTTTTGGAGGAATAGCTCAGTGTAATAACATTCCAACTGGCTTGCAGAAAAACGCAAGTTCGATTCTTAGCAAGATTGTGGAGTCGGAGTCGGAGTCGCCAATTCGTATGCTTTAGGGCGAAATCGGAGCCGGAGTTATATTTTTAGTTTTGATGAAGTCAAAGTTGGAACTGGAGTTGTTTCTTTAGATTCATTGGATTCGGAGTTCGGAGTGATTTATTTAAATGCGCAGGAGTCGGGGTCGTTTTTGTTTTTTGCTACTCCGTGTCCGCTTTAGGCTAGATTAAGCTAACATGTCCGCTACAGCTATACCAAACCGATAAACAAGCATGCATTTACCTGATAAATACTTTTTCGATGACAGTGTTGCTTTTGGTCTTAAATTTGAAATAAATAAAGAATGATTTTTGCTTTTAATTGACGAAACATAGAAAATATTTTTTTTAAAAAATATAAATTTATTTATGTTTTAATAACGTTTCTTCAAAATTCCACTAAAGAATATAAAATTACTTTTACATAAATTCGACGACAAAATAACTTTTGAATTGATGTGAAAACTTTTTTTTGTACAGACTTTATTTCTAAGTTTCAAAATAAATTAAGAGCGCTTTGCTCCCACAGGATGCCTATTGCCCGATTGACTTCTTGTACTTAATAAACTCTTTATTTTATATCATTTTAAAATAAGATTAAACTCAATTAAAAATAAGATAAGATTAAAAACTCTATAGTCAGCATATTATCAAAAAAAAACCTTAAAGGAATTTTTTTTAGAACTTTGGTGGTTCCGCCATTTCACGCTCATTGGAATCGTCCTGGAAAATTGAATCCTTACGAATTCATCGACGTCAAGCGACTTTGTTCGTTCGTATCTTGCATCTCGGTTGATCAGCTTCGCAAAAGATGCAATAAATCCTTTGATGTTGCGTTTGAAGTGAGTTGAGTGGGATCTTATTACAAGGTACTCTTATTCTGCAAACCATACAGTCAAAATCGATTTAAAGATTACGTCCTGCTACGCCTTAGAGGTCTGCATTTGAATCCTTTTCTACTCAACATCACATATTTGCCTTATAACAACTTCTACCGGTTTGACTGTGCCACAAGTGGTTGCCCTAGTACAATGCTGCAAAGGTGAAGAACATTGCCTACTAGGCCCAGAGGGCAGCTGCTATCCTGAATCCTGGGTTGTGAGAAAGTTTGCTCTTGGTACTACACATGACAGATTGACACCAAAACTACCAAAACAGAATAGTATCTATCCATTCCGATATTCAAAGAAAGTTTAATAATCGTCAAACGTCCTTTTCAGTAAGGGGCAATGCCTGGAAAAGAACGCCCTTCGCAGGGAACATTCCCAACAAGTTTCGAAAGCTCACTATTCTCCATCTGAACATCGAAGGCCTCACTGCAACCAAGACAAAGGTTCTTCATTATCTTGCTTTACAGTTTGACGGCTTATCATCTGTAGTAGAATGATAACTAGTCGGGTCTTCCTTAAGCATAAAGTATGGCCTTGCCATGTTTGTCCACGAGCAACTAAAGTATACACTTTTGGACCAATCTTGAGCGACATCGGAGATTGACTGATTGTGCTTGGACGTTGATGGTTATAAAATAGCCAATTTCTACCAACCTCTTCCAACGCGACTGCGATCCCTAGATTTCCAAGTGTTTTCTCACCCCTGTTTTTATGCAGGCGATTTTATCTGTCACCACGTTGATTGTAATTACAATAATAACAGTCCGGACGGGGAGTGCTTGAATGTCTGGGCAAGGATTCTTGCCCTCCTATACAATGCCAAGGATGGAGTCAGCTTTTATTCCAGCCGCTAGAACACTGGCACCAATTTGGTTCTAGCTTTTGTTAGGGTAGGTCCTTACAGTCACTTACCGGATAAACGTTTCCCAGTCCGAATAAACGTTAAAAAGTTTCTCAGGTCACAATATCAACCTTCATTTTTTATACAAACAAGATTTGCTTAGTCAGTGCCAATGCCAAGCATTCCTGTGAAACTTTTGCAAAGCCAAATTGAGTCACTACATTGTTTTGACAAACAAATTTGCAAATACTTTGTTTCCTCCTGATTTACTTGATATAAATTCTGCTTTGCAGGACTTTTGTAACATCATCAGAAAAGCAGCCAAAAAGGCTATTCCACGCGGTCATTGAAACAATTATATTTTGTGTTCGGATGCGGAGTGTGGATTCCTCTAAACGACGTTCCTGCAGTTTCCTCAGGGAGACAACAGATGGTAGGTGCTTTCACGCAGCCTGGGCCGTGAGTAAGTCTGCTCATTGATTTTAAAAATGATAGACCGAAACCGAACCTACCAAAACGGAAGGGTATCCACCCATTCCGATGTTCAGTGTGGGTCTGCTCGTCGACAAACGTCCTTTTCAGGACGGGGCAATGCTAGGAAAAAACTGCCCTTTTCAGGGCACATTGCCAATAAGTTCCGAAAACCCACTATTCTTCAGATGAATATCGAAGGCCTCACTGCAAGCAAGATGAACGTTCTTTATCACCTCGCTATGCAGTCTGAGGCACTCGTCATCCTACTGCAAGAGACCCACTGCACTGATGCAGAGAAGTTGGTACTTCCAAACTATCAACTAAGTAGCTGGGTCTTCTTTAAGCAGGAAGCATGGCCTTGCCACATTTGTCCACGAGCAACTGAGATACACGCTTTTGGACCAATCTCCACCGACATCGGAGATCGAGTGGTTGTGTGTGGACGTTGATGGCTATAAAATAGTCAACGTCTACAAACCACCGCCAACGCGATTGCGAACCCTGGATCTCCCAGTGTTTCCCCACCCCTGTCTTTACGCTGGCGATTTTAACTGTCGTCATGCTGACTGGGGTTACGATGACAACAGTCCAGATGGTGAGTGCTTGGCTGGATGGGCAAGTATTATTTGTTTTGCCCTCCTATATAATGCCAAGGACGCTGCCAGTTTCTATTCCGGCCGCTGGAACACTGGTACCAAACCAGATCTAGCTTTCGCTAGCGTAGGTCGAAACAGTCGCTTACCGGATAGACGTGTCCTTGACAAGTTCCCCAGGTCACAACATCGACCTTCGCTTATTACACCACCAAGGTTTGCTATGGCAGTGCCAAGCATGCCTGTTAAGCGATGGAACTTCCGCAAGGCCAAATGAAGTCACTACATTGGTTTGACGACTAAATTCGCAAAGACTTTGTTGCCGCCTGATTCACTTGATGTGGATGCGGCTTACCAGGACTTCTGTAACACCATTAAGAAAGCAGCCAAAAAGACTATTCCACGCGGTTATCGAAATAACTATATTCCGTGTTGGATGCAGAGTGTGAATCCATCTATAAAACCTTTGTGCAGTCTCCTCAGGGAGACGACTCAAGTTTGGCTGCTACAGCTCTGCTTGCCAAGCTTGACAGAAAGCGGAGGGATAGATGGTCCGAAGCAGTTCGGAGCATTGACTTCTCACAATCTAGTCGAAAAGCGTGGAGTATTTTGAACAACCTTACTGCTAGGTCACGACACTCTCCTCGTCACTGTCCCGTTTCAGCCGATGCTATTGCATCTCAGCTGGTTAAAAATGGGAAATACGAGGCTGTTGACGGCAAGTCATCTCGACTTGTCTATCAAGAAGTGTCTGACCTTTGGAGGGCCACAACACCAGACGCAGTAAATATCTCTGAAAAATTTTCACAGAGAGAATTTACTGCTGCCCTCCAACATTTAAAACCAGGCAAAGCTCCGGGACCTGATTCCATCTTCCCCGAGCTTATACTCCATGCCGGAGCTGCTTTGAAGTCCTGGTTACGTGACTTTCTTTCTTCCTGTTTGCGCCGACTCAAAATTCCCAAGATCTGGAGAAGAGCGCTTGTGGTTGCGATCCCAAAACCAGCAAAGCCCGTGGGGGACCCAAAGAGTTATCGACTGATATCTCTGCTCTGTGTCCCTTACAAGATCCTCGAGAGGCTTATCTACGCCCGCGTTGAACCATTAATTGATCCACTGCTCCCTAAAGAGCAGGCTGGGTTCCGACGCTGGAAGTCAACCATAGATCAAGTTGTTCTGCTAACCCAGAACATCGAGGATTCTTTCGAGGCTAAAAAGAAGGCTGGTGCCGTATTTATCGATCTGACAGCTGCCTATGACACTGTCTGGCACCGTGGCCTTACCTGCAAGCTGCTGAGACTACTTCCGGATAAGCACATGGTCAAAATGATCATGGAGCTTGTCCGAAATCGAAGTTTCACCCTTACCACCGGTGACAGCAAGCAAAGCAGGCTACGCCGTCTTAAAAACGGCGTTCCTCAGGGATCGGTCTTGGCTCCCCTCCTATTTAACATCTATACGTACGATCTTCCTTCCATGATTTCCAGAAAGTTTGCTTATGCTGATGATCTAGCATTGTTGCATTCTTCTGGAAACTGGAAAAACTTGCAAGGGACCTTAAGCCAAGACATGTCCACATTTTCAGCGTATCTCCAGACTTGGAGGTTGAAGCTCAGTCACACTAAGATGGTGACGGCAGCCTTTCATTTAAATAACCGAGAGGCCAAACGTGAGCTAAAGGTCTACAACAATGGTAGACTTTTACCGTTCTGTCCAATCCCTACTTATCTTAGGGTAAAACTGGACAGATTGCTCACGTTTCGTCACCACTTAGTGGCATTGCGCAAAAAACTATCCTCGCGCGTCACACTGCTGAGGCGACTCGTGGGCTCGGGATGGGATGCTGGTGCTAAAACATTACGCATAGCCACCTTGTTTCTAGTCTACTCAACAGCTGAGTACTGTACGCCAGTCTGGTGTCGCAGTGCTCACACTCGTCTCATTGAGAGTGTCTTGAACAACGCTTTGCGCATAGTTACTGGATGCCTGCGTCCCACTCCAACGGACCACCTACCTGTACTCTCAGGCATCCAGCCAGCTGAGCTTCGCCGACTGGGAGCGACACTCTCCTTGGCTTACCGTGGATCTCTGGACCCCGATCATATCTTGTATGGTCTTTTAATTGGGTCCTCAGATACTCGCCAAGTGAGACTAAGATCCAGACGCCCGTTTGTGCCAGGTGCGCGGAATCTCTTGGACAACCTTGCCAGACTTGGCATCCGCGCTTCTGAATGGACAAATCACAAATGGAAAACGGAGTACTGTGAAAATGCTTTCAGGCTCCGTGCTTTTGTGCCCGAGACCGGTGCCAGGCCTGTTGGGATGGGTTTACCCCGAGCAGCTTGGGTTAAGCTCAACCGTCTGCGGACTGGTGTTGGGCGATTCCATTCGTCCATGCACAAATGGGGTCTCGCTCCTTCACCGAATTGCGAGTGTGGCGCCTTTGAGCAAACCGCATACCATGTACTTTCATCGTGCCCTATACATCGGGCACCATATGGAGCACGAGGTCTGACGGTTTTGGATGACGAAACTCGATGCTGGCTTAATAACACCACTGCCAGCATCTGATTCAGGCAGTTCAGCAGTCTGGGGTAGTAAAAGGATAAATCCTCGGCCCCAGTTCTGTTTGTGTCTGAACTGGAGTGGATACCCTTCAAACCACGACGACGAGGGAGACGACTCAAGTTTGGCTACTTTTTTACCAAACTTGACAGGAAGAGGAAGAATTTATGGTCCGAAGCAGTTCAGAGCATTGACTTTTCTTACTCCACTCGAAACGCATGGAGTATATTAACCATTTGACTGCTACATTCGATAGTCGAATAAAATTTTTTTGTCTTACATGCTATATTCAACTTTTGTCCACTTGAAGAAAAAAGAAAAATTGTGTTCGTAGGTCCAGTTTGTGACAATTAGCATTGCTACGTCACTATCGACGTGATAACTAATAAATGATTCATTTTTTGTCAATTTCTTGTTTTATGCACGACTGTGCTTGAAATAAATAAAAATAAAGAAATTTTGAATCTTTATTTTTATGTGCCTATTGGTCAATTTGGAGCACAACACCTTTCCCGTGTTCAGCAGCCAAAGAGTTAAACAATCTTGCTGATAAGCATAACACTCTTCTCGTCACTGTCTTATTTCAGCGGATGCTATTGTAGCTCAGCTGGTTAGAAATGAGACATACGAGGCAGTTGACCGCAAGTCATCTCGACTTGTTTCTTAAGAAGTGTTTGACCTTTGGAGAACTACAACACCAAACTAATGAATATCTTTGCGAATTTCTCGCAGAAAGAATTCGCTGCTTCCCTTCAACACTTAAAACTTGCCAAAGCTCTGGGCCTTGATACCATCTGCCCAGAGCTTATAAACTGTGCTGAAGCTGCTTTAAATTGGGAAACCCAAACAGTTATTAACCAATATTTCTGCTCTGTGTCCCCTAAACGATCCTCAAGAGGCTTATTTAACTCTGCGTCGAGCCAATTCTTGATCCACTGCTACCCAAAAAGCAGGCTGGGTTTTTTGACGCGGGAAGTAAACAGTGGATCAAGTTCTGTAGATCCAGAACATCGAGAATTGTTTTGAGGCTAAGAAAAAGACTGGTATTGTGTTTGTCGATCTGACAGCGGCCTATCACACTGTCTGGTACCGTGTCGTTACCTGCAAGCTGCTAAGACTTCTGCCGGATAAGCGCATGGTCAGAATGATTATGAAATTTGTCTCAAATTGAAGTTTTACTCTTACAACCGGTGACAACAAGCAAAACAGGCAGCGCCGTCTAAATGACGTTCTTCGGGAATCGGCCTTAGCTCCCTTCTTTGTCAGCATTGCACGTACAACCTGCCCTCCACAATTTCCAGAACGTTTCCTATGCAGACGATCTAGTATGGCTACATTTTTCTGGAAACTGGAAGGACTTGGAGGGGAATTTAAGTCAAAACATGACTACACTTTCAGGGTATCTCCAGACTTGGGTGTTGAAGCTCACTCACAGTAACACGGTTACGGCAGCCTTTCATTTAAATAACCGAGAAGCCAAACGTGAGCTGAAAGTCTACAATAGTAATAGACTTTTACCGTTTTATCTTAGCTTAAAAATGGACAGATCGCTCAGGTTACGTCATCATTTGGTGGCATTGTGCAATAAACTATCTTCGCGCGTCATGTTCGTGCTTGTGCCAAAATATTGGCACAGCTTCCCCATCTCTGTTCTACTCAACAGCTGAGTACAGTGCGCCAGTCTGATATCGCAGCGCTGATACTCGCCTCATCGACAGTGTCTTAAATGACGTCTTGTTCATAGTCACTAAATGCCTGCGTCCCACTTCATGGACCAATTACCCATACTTTCAGGCATCCAGCCAGATCAGCTTTGCCGACTAGCAGCGACACTCACCTTGGCTTACAGTAAATCCCTACACCTTGATCATACGCTGCATGATCTTTTTAGTGGGTTCTCAGATGCTTGCCAAGATAAACTAAGATGTAGACGCCCGTTTGGGCCAGCTGCAAAAAATCTATTAAACAACCTTGCCAGATTAGGCATTTGCGTTTTTAAGTGGACGAATTACAGATAGAACATGGAGTGCTGAGAGAGTACATTCATCCTGTGTTTTATACCCATAACCAGTGCCGGGCCTGTTAGATTGAGCTTGCTCCGAACAGCCTGGGTCTGATTGATTGGGCTTGCTCAATTGCCTGCGGACTGGTGTTGGGCGATTCCATTCTTACATGAACAAATGGGGTCTCGCTCCTTCACCGACTTTCGAGTGCGGTCCCATTGAACAAACCGCAAACCAAGCCCTAATAACGTGCCCCGTATATCGGACACCACATGGAGCACGAGGCCAGACCGTGTTGGATCACGAAACTTGATGCAGGCTCATTACCATTACTGCCAGCGTCTGATCCGGATAGTACAGCAGTCTGGGGTAGTAAAAGGATATACCCTCAGCCCCAGTCTTATTTGTGACTGATCTGAAGTGGATGCTCTTCCAAATGACAACAATAACGACGACAATTACCTACTTGTTGATGCTTGAAAAAAAAGTAGCCTTCAAGATGAGAAAAACTTAAAAATTTGGTAACAAGTTCACAAAATATATATCCACAGGATAAAGGGTTTTAAAGTGCCACTTTGCTTTATCATACTAAAGTAAATAATTTATTGGCTTAAACGTTTTCCTTCCTGACTCCGAATTTGTTGATTTTGAAGTCATGCAATGGTAAAACATAAAATAAATGAATTCTCTTGCCTTGAAAGCTTTTAGTTTAGAATTGAATTTTCAAAAAAAGTTTAATTACGCTAGGTGCAGACAACAACTCTGCATCATTTCATATTTTTGAATCTTCAATATTTTACCTTAATGTTTGTTTGATTAAAATTGATTCAGTCGGTTTTATTAAATAAAAGTGATATGATGATGATTAATAAAGCAAATGACATAATGATGATAAACTAAGAAGATGATGGTCTCATGATGATAATAATAGTGATGATGAGTGTAAATACTGTAAGGAAAAGTAGTCTATTTGTTACCACAACCCGACAGCATTTGTTTGTAGGCGAAGCAAACGAAGATGCCGTGGCTACGCAAGTTCGAGCGGGACACAGAGATGTCGGTGATCTATCCAACGCGGATATTGAACATTACGCATGCAAGAAAATTGCGAATCGAAAAAGGACAATCAGACATTCCGACTCTTCCACAGATGGCTTATATTCGTAAATACGGCGAAACAATGCCAATGAAAGCGAGTGTTTTACAAGCAGCTTTCGATACAACCGCTCCGTGCGCTATTTACGCAGCGGTGTTTGATCCCATTGACGCTTATCCTAGAAACGGCATAGCGCGTCCGTTGGACCCAAACATCGAATCTAGTGGGAGAATTTCCGACGACGTTCTTTACTCCGCTGTTCTGGACGCGGTTGGTCATCCGCCTTGTCTTGTTAAAGCAGCCACAAGCTACATTCGAGATGTTATGAACAATGAGCCTTTTATTGGCGTCCATTGGCGATACGATTATGAAGATTGGGTTTCACGAGCATGCAGCGGTGCTATATTGACTTCTGTTGAAATTGTGTGCCAGAAAGTAAAAAAAATCAAACCAATTCATATTGCAAAAGCAATAAAAAAATCCTTTAAAGCAAAAACTTCTACTTTTTATGAAACTGCATTTGCTTACATTGCGACCCCCCCAACTATGAAAACATTTAAAGACTCTATTTACCTTGAACTGAAAAAGCTCGACAGTAAATTTGCAAGACCTGCGCGAAGTGTGGAAGATTACATAAAAGATCGCTATCAACTTTGCTGGAAAAACGAAAAATGGAATAATCTTTATTCAATTTTGTCACTGATTGAGATGGAAATAATGAAGCAAAGCTCGTTGTTTCTTTACTCCCCAAGATCAACGTGGTCCGAAAAAATTAGGCTCCATCGTGTAGAGCTTGATCAGGAAGGCAATTCGATAAAAAAGTTAGAAATAGACGTTTTGGCAGAGGCTATCAAAGAAGTTGGTCAATAAAAGTTATTTCAAGAGGAATTCAAATGCGGAAATGATTTCTCAAGCTTTTTTTTTTTTTTTTTTGATTAAACAGCAAATATTCTAAAAAAATTTTTATACACGTGGTCGAAAAAAAGATAATAGGGACAAGGCAATGTATTTTAAAACCTTAGTATAAAAATGCATGGTCGCTGAATCTTTAAATACACGTATACACAAAATAAACCATAAATACTAAAAAATCACCAAAACAATGCGAGTCAAATATAGAAATGAAATAACGTGCTATCAACCTGTATACTAGATAATATAAAAAAATAAGTAGAGAATCACTTTTTACTCTGCCAATACTTTAATGAGTATAACGAAAATACCCATTGGTCTGCAATATATCCAAACAATTGAGAAAATTTACAAACAGGGGTAATTTGACCTCTTACCATCGAGATTAATGACATATTATTGTACAAAAATTAAAAAATAATTTCGATCGGTTAAATATATTACAGACCGAAAGTGCTTTTGATCTTATATGTTGAAGCATTGACAGAGTTAGTAATTCCCTACTTATCTTTCTACATTAATTTTTTTCTTGCAATAAACGTAACGATCGGTTGGTCAGTTTCAAACAATTTCAATCAAGTCAATTTCTATTATAAAGTATTGTAATTGTTAGTAATCTACGTTTAGGGAGGCTCACAGGTGCTACAACTTGCCCAAGAGTGATCTGGAGGAAGTTATGAGAGATTTCTCATTTGCCAACCTATTGAAAGATAAGCTCACAACCAAATTTAGCTCACTCTCACCTCCAAGAAATCAATGATTATACCTTCTGGATTTGAAAAATAACACTGATCTGCAAATTGTTGGTGGTTTGCAAACGATTAACTGTTTCTGGTGTAATTTTTGCTGTTACTTTCAAACGTACTAATAGTTTTGCTGTATCAAGTCTAATTTGTACGCCAAATTACTTTTTACTCAGCGAAATAAAAAAATAATAACATTGTTTTTATATGCAACTTTAGGCAAGTGGATATGCCGTCATACATTTAGTCCATGCATGTTGGATTTATTAACACTAAAAGGACCAAGCGCGTCAATTGACGTATCTAAATTTTTGCATGCCAATAAATCGCGCTTTTTGATGTATTATCGTTTGGCACTTTTTGACTTTTATCATTTTATTGGTAGACACTCTCAGACCCAATTTTGTGACTTGGGGGGCAAAAATCAGCAAAAAATTGCAATACTACCTAGAAGTACCAAGCGGTTCAATTAACGCAAGACGCGTTAACACGTCAAAACACCCATACCAACCTGTTTATCAACAGTTTCTTGGTAGATATCATTGCATTGTCTTTTTCTAATGCAGTTTTTCCGTGATATCAAAAAACATAGGCAGCGTACCTTGCTTATGACGTAATAATTGTGTTTTAAGTTTACTTATTTCCTATTAAGTTAGTCTTATCAATCGCTAGCTGTGTTGCTATTTTCCTGATCTATGAAGTATTTTCAATTCTTGGTTACTTTTTTTCTAGTGATTCTCGGCATCACCGGCTAAGCTAATATGCTGGGGTACCCGGCGGACAATACGTAGCAGTTTTCTATTTTACGTTAACTACAAGAAGATCAGGTATAGCCTAGCATAGCGTAGTGAATATTGTGCCATAAAAGTTAATATTGTGAACAATAAGATGCAGAAGAGAATAAGCTGTATTTAAGGGCCAACGTTATTACCTTGACTAGGCTACATCTCAGTCAGGAAAGCTCTAGATAGGTTGTTCCTGACAATAATATGTTCATTCTTAGCACCAAAGGCGCAGCAAGTTTGAAATAATTTGTGCAACGAGCATTTTGCATAGTGTCTGACGATGGGTTGTATTTTCACAAGTTAGAAGCCAAGTAAATTACTGATATAGTATTTTCGTTACGTGTAAAATGTCTTAAAGGCTTGCTGCTAATCAAGCGTTGCAGTTGTTGCAAAGTATTGCTTTAGAGTCTTCTGATGGTTAGTACTCAAATTCAGAATCTAATGAAGTCAAAAATTCGATTGCAGATGTTCAAAATGAGGAGGGTTCTTCTGATTCGGATGACGAATATATAGACCAGGAAGAACCAACCAACACAGATGATGGTGCGCGTGCCTGAAGCAGCAGGGATAATGATGAACAAACCTTTTTGGGAAAAGACAGATCCCACTGGCGGAGCTCAGTTTCCCAAGTCACTACCGCACGACTACAGCAGCACAATGTTGTGAAAATTCCTGCAGGACCTACATCATATTACACATCCCGCATCATACGCGGCAGTCCTCTTTCTTCCTTCCGCATCCTTTTCAACGAGCCCACGTTGAGGAATACTCAGAAGTGCACTGTACTACTGCAGAGGCACATACTGTTACTGGAAACAACAGCTGGATGTTTACGTTATATGAACTGGACAAATTTGCGGCACTCTTTGTGGCAGGACTTACTTTTAAAAAGAATCTGCAATAAATCTTGGGGATGCCCTTTGTTTAACGCTACAATGTAACGTTGGATATTCTTGGAAATCATGAAGCATCTCAGGTTTCATTTGAAAACTGAAAGGAGAAAGAATTTGGAAGAGGACAAGTTCTGCTTGGCATCTTTGTGATGGAATTGCAAGAAGGCCTATAATCCCAATGTGAGTACAACCATCAATGAGCAACTGCTTCCTTGCAGGGCCAGTGAGTTTATTCAGTATATGCCAAACAAGCCAGAAAGTTCGGCATAAAGTTTTGGATGGCTGTCGATGTAGAAAGCAAGGATTTATACAACGGATATCCTTATTTTGGAAAGGACTTGACGAGAAATGGAGATGCCAGCTTGTCAAAGGATATGGTAATGAAGCTAATGAGTCTTTTATTCAGGCAAGGTTTAAATGTCACGTGGGACAATTATTTCACTTGCTTGGAGCTTTCATTAAAACTCGCAAAACGGCATCGCAGTTTGGTGAGGACGATTCGAGCAAACCGAAGGGAAATTCCAGACTTGTTAAAGAAGAAGGGTTATGTTGCATAATACCATGGTTGTAAACTCCACAGGGGACACTACAGCAACTATTGCTTTATATCAGTGCAAACAGTCGAAATCTGTAAACGTTCTGAGCACCCTATATAAAGACGTTGTTATTCCAGAGCACAATAATCCGAAGTGTAAGCCTGAAACTGTACTCTTTTATAACTAGACAAAGTTTTGTGTGGATGTTTTGGATTAAATGTCCAGACTGTATTCAGTGAAAGCTGCTAGCAGAAGATAGCCAATACATATCTTTTATAATGTCATTCGATTGTCAGCAGCGTGGTCGAGTGGTTAAAGCGCCGGACTCGTGACCAACACGGTCTCGGTTCATAACCCACTCGTGCCATTTTGTTGTGACCTTAGGAAAGACACTTTACGGTACTTTACCCTGCTTGGTGGTTCTGGCAAGCAGTTCTAAATTACAGTCATATCTCTATTAAATTAAAAATGGTAGCAATATCTTGGCATCTCCGGAAGCAGGTTGGGATGATTGCTTACTCTATGTATTAGCACCTCCGTCGCTTTCCTGCGAGTCAGGAGGATAAATATAGAGATAAAATAAATAAATAAATAAATAAATAAACAGTTGGGTTATCTACGAAGGTGTGTGCAAGAGCAACATCAACCGTAGAGCGTACATTCAAAAAGTATGTGCAGAGCTCACTGGTAGCCTTAGTCATGCTACGGAGTCGTTGACTTTTGAAAGACCTATAAGATTCAGTACAGCCTTTTCTGCTACACGAAGTTTATTTTTCAGTACAGCTTTTTTGCAGCAAACGATGCTTGTTGTGTCTGTGATAAAGCTTTGAAGGTATACTTGTTTCGTTGACTTAAATACTTGGTAATATTATAACTTTTCAAATACGTACGGTTGGCGTTTTAGAAGCCTTACAATATAGAGAGAAACACGTACAAATTTTTAAAAAAGCGTGTGCGTGAATTGACGCTTTTAGTTCTTCTAGGTCAGTAATCCTCAACCTCTATATCGCCACGGACCGGTCAAGGTTTGATAATTTTACCGCGGGCCGGTAAGAAGAAATGTTGATTGTTTATATTTCTGATTGTTTTAATTCAGTAAGTTTAATTTAATTGTTTTTAAACATGCCTTCGAAACAAAATACATTTACACCAAAAAAACAAATATAATGTGATGTAACACTTTAACTGTTGCATCTTTGCACGAATACACAGGTTTATTAAATAACAATAATTAAAATTCACAAAAATCACTTAGCCAAAAAAAACAACCGTATTGAAATAGAATGCTTTTAGTTCGTTTGCTGTAGTAGCTTGATAGCTTTGAACTGACTGATGAACCGAAATAGATGCGCAAATTTCAAATTGTAACAATTATGCTTGGAGATACACGCGTGTCCAATTGTTCGAGCAGAAGGCGCTGATTAAGATTAGAAGCGTTTAAGAAAACACTACGTCATCTATTGCACAATATCACAACACCTCCCCAAATAAACTACGACAAAAAAATATATACATATTAGCAACAATATTTTTTTGGAAGTCTTTTGGTCCTTGCTGATCGTCGTGGATTGTGTCGCCCGTACTCGTCTCCGGTTGGTAATCTCGGATTGTTGCGTTGGTTCATCGAAGAAGAACTAGATGCGTGGTCAGTCCCGGCTGGAAGTGTTTCTGTCGACAAAACGCTCGTTGGAATTTCACAGGGATCATCATCTTGATCCGAACCGTATCGAGGTCGAAGTTGATCAAGATGTCTTCTCCAAGTTGGTCCTCGAGGAATAACTCGTACGTTGACGCTTCGTGTACCATGGACTTTCGTAACTATCGCAGGCACCCATCGTGGGCCACGATCTCTTCTAGGGCCGAAGTACAGTGCGTAACAAGGGTCTCCTAGTGAGTAATGATGTTCGACTTTCGAAACCACTTCCGAGTCTTCAGCATTTGAATGCTTGCTCGCTTGTCTTGACTGTCTTCCCTGCAGGAGATGCGGAATGGATGGAACCAAAGTGTCAATTTTGGTGCGAATTCTTCTTCCATTCAACAATTCGCTTGGTGACAGTACCGATGCAAAAGGAATTCTTCTATATTGCATTAGAAATTCTTGCAAAGCTTCCTTTGGAGGTAACGAGGATTTTCTCAATGCCTGTTTGAACGATTGTATCAAACGCTCGGCAGCACCGTTTGTTGCTGGATGATAAGGTGCTCCGGTGAGATGTACAATGCCTCGTTGTTTGCACCAAGCTTGGAACTCTTGAGACATGAATGTTGTGGCATTATCGGTCACCAACGTGTGGGGATATCCGAAATGAGCAAATTCTTGTTCAAGTATAGCAGTAGTACTTTTCGAAGACGTTGAGGTTGTTGGATGAATGCAAGGATATTTTGAATAAGCGTCTACAAGGACTAACCAGTTTCTTCCCAGAAAGTTGATCGCATGGTCCAAGTGGAGTCTTGACCATGGTTTTTCTGGCATCATCCACGGATGGATTGAAGGTTTATCCGGCTTATTTTGAAATTGGCCACAGGAAGTGCATTTGCGACATAAATCCTCAATGTCAAAGTCAATTCTAGGCCAATAGACAGTTGACCTGGCAAGTTGTTTCATCCGTTGCATGCCGAAATGTCCAAGGTGTAATAATTTAAGAATATGATTACGTAGGGTTGAAGGAATTATTACCCGTAAGCCGTAAAAAACGCAACCATTCTCTGTTGACAACGAATTTTCCAACTTTTTGAAGTCTTTAAGCTCTTCCGAAAATGCATGCGGCCATCCCTCCTTCACAAATCGCATTACTTGGGCAAGAATTGGATCCTTGGCAGTCTCTCTGACCACAAGCAATGGATTGTCAGGATTGATTTGACGACTGATTTGCTTCTACGGTATTCCACCGTGTAGTCATATTGATGGACTAGTAATGCCCATCGTGCAAGTCGATTCGCGGCCATTGCAGGAGTACCTTTATCAGGGGCAAACAAGGTCACTAAAGGTTTGTGATCGGTGACCACAATGAACTTACGACCGTAGAGAAACTGATGAAATTTCTTCAAAGCGTACACTAAGGATAGTGCTTCTTTCTGTATTTGGCTGTAGCGTCTTTGTGTCGCCGATAAGACTTTAGAAATATTGAGAATGGGACGCTCGCTTCCGTCTGCAAAGCGATGAAATAATACCGCTCCAATTCCGCATTCTGAGGCGTCACAAGATAAACCCAACGGAAGAGATGGGTCATAGTGCGCATGTACAGTCTCTGTGCATAGTAACCGTTTGATCTTTTTGAAAGATGTCGCTTCTACTTCACCCCACTTCCACTGTTGTCCTTTGCGTGTAAGCTTGTACAACGGCTCGGTGATTTCCGAAAAATATGGAGGTAAGAATTTAGAATAAAACTGCACAGATGCTAAAAAAGATTTTAACGTAGAAATGTTCTTGGGTGTAGGCATTTCTAGTATGGCATCAACTTTGGACCCTTTTGCAATTCCTCGACTTTTGATACTTGGGCGAAAACACATTTTTCACGGTTGCAGCGAAGACCTTTTTCTTCTAGTCTTTTGAACAAAGCTCGCAGGTTCATCAAATGATCTTTTGCGTTGTCACCACTTACCAAAATATCATCGAAATACACGGCAACTCCTCGCAAATTTTGCGTTAACTGTTCCATGATTTCTTGGAAATACCCTGGTGCGGATTTAATTCCGAAAGAAAGTCTTTTCTGAAGTAAAACTCCTTTGTGAGTGCTGAGAGCCAGCTTCTTCTGGCTGTCAGGAGAAAGACAGATTTGATTATATGCATTAGCTAGATCAATCTTACTAAAGCAGTAACCACGTCCGTGTTGGTTGTTCTGCTCGCGATGCTCGTCGCGTAAAACTGCCATTTGCTCTTGGTGTTGCTTATTTAACAACAAAATCAGTTCAGAAATTGCACTCATTTTGACAATTCAAGCTTTAATGCAGATTCAACAAATTTTCTTTAAAATTCTTGACGCAGATGAGTTACTTGAATCCTCGTCGCCACTTTTGCCTGTTGTATCTTTGCACGAATACACAGGTTTATTAAATAACAATAATTAAAATTCACAAAAATCACTTAGCCAAAAAAACAACCGTATTGAAATAGAATGCTTTTAGTTCGTTTGCTGTAGTAGCTTGATAGCTTTGAACTGACTGATGAACCGAAATAGATGCGCAAATTTAAATTGTAACAATTATGCTTGGAGATACACGCGTGTCCAATTGTTCGAGCAGAAGGCGCTGATTAAGATTAGAAGCGTTTAAGAAAACACTACGTCATCTATTGCACAATATCACAACATTAACTAAATAGAACTTTCAGTAATTTGCTACATATATAATTACGTTTAAGAGAATAAAATATGCAACAAAAGAAAACAGAAATAATTGAATGTTTCTTGTGCAGCCCATGCGGCCCGGTATCAATTGATCTACGACCGGGGGTTGGGGACCATTGTTCTAGGTAGTTGCAAATTGTGGTCCTTCTAGTGTTAAGTCAGCGTTTCTCAAACTGTGTTTCGCAGAGCACTTGAGTTCCGCAAGCTTACTCAAAGTGTTTTGTTGAACAATGAATTTCACAGTTTGCAAGTACGTCATAATAAACTTGCTCCTAATATATCTTTTAAACATTGTACATTCTTATTTTATATGTTACAATCTATTTTGACGTTTAAGCAGCTTCAGTGTTTTGACGTGAGAAATTGAAATTTATCTTTATTCTTGACAAATCTGTAATTAGAAATTTTTGACCAAGTGTTCCGCGAGTTCAAGTGATGAGATAAAAATAATTTTTTAGTAAATAAAAAGTTTGAGAAAGTCTGCAATAAGTAACTAAATTGAAGCAAGTATATTTTTAATACAGTATTCAGTTATTTGTTTCAGTTAGTATTTGTTAATGTGTTTATTTATTTTGTATTCTATGTCTTATACCTTTAATGAGGAATTATAAAAATGACCCAGACCGATTTTGCTATATTTCTGGAAAACTCTCTCTCTGAACGCCAATCAATTTATAAACCTTTGTAAAAAAAAATGTTACTATGCCTATTTTGGATTAAAACTGGGAAATCAGGATAAATCATTTGCACCTCACATTTGCTGCAAAACATGATGAGAACTTGACAAGGTGGACCACAAGAAAGATGAGACACTTCTACTCGGTATGCAAAGAGTTAAAATTGTTAAATTTTAACACTTTGGAATAATTAAAGAACACTTAAAATTGCATCGGATTGCTATTTTTGCATGAAAAATTTGAAAGATTTGTTTCAACATATGAGTTCCTTGTTTAGGTTAAAATGATTGCCTGTCCTTAAGATTTTTCACAAACAAGTGTAAACGGAAAAAACAAGCATTGTGTGCAGTATCTAGATGTTCCATCTGCCATTAAGCGAATTTCACATGAACCAAGAACTTGTATACCAAATCCAACAAGAGACTTATCGAAGTTTGAGCCTTTTTATTGCACCAATACTAATAAACGTGAAAATGATCTTTGGCCTTAATCTATCTTTAATGAACCCAATGACAAGCACCCAAATATTCTTACTCAAGCTAAGCTACATAACTTGACTGGGGATTTGAATATTTCAAAAAATTAAATCAGCTATCAGGACATACGCTCCATGAACAGAACTTATTAGCTTGCAAACTACCTTTTATTTATGCAAACATCAAAATAAAGAGTTTAGAAAGTACGAGATGAGCACCCCTCTTGCGTACTGCGATGATGTTAATGGATTTGTAAAAGCTTTGGGCATGAAATAAAATGCAGTTGCATGGAGATTTTCTTTAGACTCTTCCGTAAGAAGTATGAAGGCAGTTCTTCTACACATTAGCAATAAAGTTTTTCGATTCCCATTGGTCATTCAGTTGTTCTTAAAGAATCTTATATAGAAATGAAATGTCTTCTTAAAGCCTTTTGAGACAATATTGATCAGTAGTCTGACACATGATATCCATTCTTTCTGGGCTTCAAAGAGAGCATGCAAAGTACCCTTGCTTTTAATGCATTTAAAATTCCAAAGCTGATAATCATTAATCAACGTTATTTTCTTAAAGAATGGCCAATCAAATTTTTTAATACCTAGTCGATTCATTGTTAAATCATGCTCTTTGGTCAATCCAAAAGGCATCTTACTTTCTCCTGTACCCACTAAATTTAGTTTAATGAAAAACTTGTTAAAGCTTTAACCCATTAGTGTGTACTTCACCCTAATAGGGTATCATTCAAAAATTGTATTATTTGCTAATGATGACGTTCGATTGCTCTTTATTTACAAAACAATGACAATAAATAGACCAATTAATAGTGTGATCACGTTTAAAGTTTTAAGTTATACGCCGTTTGAGTTTTACAGTCAATGAAGAAGCAAGCGGTTGAAAAATGAGCTCTAACACTTTTCTGCAAAATTGGTAAGTCATGATTTACTTTATTAGTGAAGTTAAATTTTAAATTCCTTTTCAAGTTTTCAGAATAATCAGTACAGTTGCTTGAATAATTACAAAATATTTCATATTATTTCAGCGTAAATAAATATAGCTATATTTGCAAAGTACTCTGGGAAGCAAGTCGAAGAAAGACAAAAGTTGTCTATTTCTTGCCAGATCGAGCGGCATATAATTCTGAGAAAAATAATTATAGATTGATTTCTCTCAAATTATTTTTTTATAAATTCGAGATAAAAAGTTACTATAGCCATTCAGCGTTGCTACTTTGCTGTGAAAACACGTGTAATTTTTAAAACCAGGCCTCTTCTTTCCGCAATCAAAAAGGATGTATAACCTGCCCATCACCACAATAATGTTATTGATCAATTTGCGTGCCACTACGATAGTCGTTACGTAGGACGTACTGTGCATCCCAAAGGTTGCAAAAACGCATTAAGTAACACATTTCCAGGTCGATCAGAAACCATCATTCTTCCCAAGACCGCTCTAATCTCTCCAGTGCCTTCAAGACAAACAGCACCTCTAAAATCAGTGCCCATGACTCTGCTATTGGACAACATCTTTTGAAAAACTCTTCCTATGCCATCCAATACAGTGACACCAAGTTCTCCATCCTTGCCTGAGGACGTACTTCTTTCCACCTTTCCGCTCTTGATGCTACTTTTATCAAATCTTTTCAACCTAATCTATGTCGACACAAGGATTTTCTTTAGAGTCTAAAACTCATTTATTAAACTCTTTTTTTTCGCTTCTGATTGGTTGTCTCTCTTGACCAATCGGACTCACTCTCGTTTTCTTTTCTTTTCTATTCCTGATTGGTCGTTTTTTTAAACCAATCAGGCTCCTTCCCCTTTCCTGTATAAGCACAATCGGATTGCTTTCATTTCATTCTGACAATTCCTCCCGATAAGTGTCAGATGAAAACTCTTCGAGGAATGAACACGTTTTTTTAATCTGTCATAAATATTTTTATTTCTATTCCACCATCAGAGGTGGACTCAAGACAGGGAAAGTCGAGACCGAGACGACATGAGTCTTTGCACTGAGACGAGACACGAGACTTTACTAAAGTTTCTTCAGTTTAAGCCAGGGTTGTGGAGTCAGAGTCGAAAGTCGAAATCGCATATTTTTGGGTAGATCCAATCGGAACAGAAGTAATTTTTTTAAATACATAGAAGCGGAAGTCGCTTTTTTAGATTTGCTGAAGTTGGTAGCGGATTAATATTTTTTTTGCCACTACAAATCCAATTTTTGGTAATTTTTAAAAACTATAGTCAATTTTATCATCTAAATGATCCAAAAATAAGCAAGCAAAAATAATGTTCGCACTTGTACAGGTCATTCTTTGGACTATAATTTGAACTGCAAACTAATGTACCTTTGTATTTGCAAAATTAAACTTAAAGTTTGGTTTGGAGGTTGTTTTGAATCATTTTATTAAAGATTAAGAAACGATTTTTGTTAGAGAAAATGCGTCGAAATGCGCTTTTTTACTTATCGTTTTAAAAGTCCAGTAATGAATAAAAAGAATGCCTTTATTTGAATTCAGCCCTCATTCAGTGTAACCTGAGAAAGAATAAAAATTTTTCAATTTTAAATAACTCTTAATTGCAGACAAGAAAAAGCATTAAAAAATGCTAACTCTGCAATAGTGATTTTGATTGCTAAACGCTACTTTTAATGTTGCAGTTAACTCAATTTTTTCTAAAAAGGTGGTCTGACGTTTATAAGGTAGCAGCACCAGAATTATAACCATCTCCAAGAATTAAAGTTTTACACAGAGAATTCCCTGCTGTCCTACAATATTTAAAATCAGATAGATCTAAAGCCCAAGGTCCTGATTCTATTTACTATGACCAGTGCGGGAGTTATAATGACATCTTTTTCATTTTATTGTCATGATGACTTCTTTTTTATTTTTTTAGTCTTTGCCTGAAATTTAGATGAAGACAAAAAAGATTTTAAAAATTTATCATGATAGTAATCAAACAGTTTTGGTCCCAACTGTCATAAACATCAAAGTAAATGCCTTTTTTTTGGTCTTCACTTTACTTTGCGAAATTTGGTTCCAAAACTTCTGCCTGAAATTTACTTGAAAACTTGAAAAAAATCATTTGCATATTAGTTAAATTTATTATTATTGTAATTATTATTAGAGTTTTGCTGGTTAGTTATATTTACTATTGTTGTTAATAGAATTTTAATTGTTAGATAAATTTATTATTGTTTTTTGCTCTTGTTATTATTTTGCTTGTTGTTGGAATTGCTATTATTGCTTTGCTTGAAAAGCACTTTTGTCAAACACTTGTTAATTAAAATTGCTACTACTTGCTTGTTACTTAGCTTTATTATTGTCTTGCACGTTATTTAGTAGATTTATTATTGTTTTGCTATACTTAAACACTTGTTAGTTGGAATTGTTATTATTTGTTTATTAAATTATCTAAACATTTGTTAGTTAGATTTGTTTTTTTTTGCTTGCAAATTGTAATCTTATCTTAGCTATCAGTTTTATTTGCTATTACTTCGTCTCTTAAACTTATTTAATTAAATTTTAAAAAAAGTTGGTTTCAATTTTTTTTATGACTGAAAATTAAAAAAGTTAGTTTTAATTTTATCATCATTATCATTTGTGGAGAAAACATTGAATTAATTCAGTGTATTTCCTTTTATCCGCTTGTCCTTTTTGGGGTTGCAGCTCGAGTTGGGATCTCCAAATATCCCGATCTTCTGCAACTAGAGGTAATTCCGTTGGTGAAATTCCATGAGGCGACCATGCTAGGTCTTCAACATAATTTCGCCAGCGAGTTCTGGGTCGCCCTCTAGGCCTTTTGCCACTCGGAAGAGAATCCATTAGTTGCTGTTTGTTCGTGGCATATTTGTGTCACCTGGCCATACCAGCGGAGTTGCAATTGTTCTACGTCGAGTAGCAATGGTTCGATGTTGAGAGATTGACAAATGTCAGTACTTTTAACCTTGTCAAGAAAGAATAAACTTCCGACTTTTTACAAGAAACCCATTTCAACCGCCTGTACTCGGGAACTCACACGGTTTTAATTTTAGCTAAATGTACTAATTTAATTTTAAATCTTTTATCGTTTCAATTTTTTATACATGACTGTGGTTCGGTAATCTGATGGCCAGATCTGATGGCCATTTATCTGATGGCCATGTAATCTGATGGCCAGTTTATTTACCGAAACATGGTTTTATTTATATTACTGTGTAATTTTTTTTTGTTACTCTATTTTTATGCCAAAAAAATAGATTTGAGTTTGAGTATTTAAAGGAACAAAAAATTTTATTTCTTGTTCACAACTTGCGTATTACCAATCATATCAGCCAGAGCTTTGCAAATATTTTTCACCCAGAATGTATGGTTTACCCAAAACGCATAAAACAAACGTACTATTACGACCGATACTATTAATGACAGGCTCATCCCATGATGAGCTCAGCAAGTGGTAAGCAAGCCTCTTGGAACCGGTATTAAAGCGTTTCTCGACCCATTGTATTTGTGACTCATTTACGTTTGCTAATGCTATTCAAAACTCTAAAGATGCTAACAATCTTTTCATGTGCTCCTTCGACATCTCAAGCCTTTTTACAAACGTCCCACTTGAAGAGACCATTAATATCTGTGCAGATGCCTTATATTGCGATGATTCGGATGCACAACCACTTATTTCGAAGGCTGTCTTCATTGAACTGATGAAAAGTGCCACATCTGGAGTAGAGTTAACTTCAACGACATCATGTACAAGCAAACTGATGGGGTTGCAATGGTTTCACCACTAGGCCCAGCTTTAGCTAACATCTTTGTTGGATTTTATGAAGAAAAACTCTTCTCTCAAAAATCAAAACCTTCCACATATTTTAGGTACGTTGATGGTATATTTGCTATGTTTCGCAATGAAGAAGAGTCGGATAACTTTTTCAAACAACTAAACTTTCTCCATCCTTCTCTCAAATTTACCTTTGAGAAAGAGAAAAATAATTGTTTACCGTTTCTCGACGTTAACGTGGAACGAACAGCTACGGGTTTTGAAACTAGTTTGTATAGAAAACCTACCTTTACTGGACAGTACTTAGGTTGGGAATCTTTCAGTCCCACTAAACAAAAAACAAACCTTATATCAACTTTGGTACACCGGGCACTAATGATATGCACGAAATCTAAATTAAACGAAGAAATTAAGCATATCAAGAACATTCTATTGGACAATGGTTATCCTGAATCAATTATTGACTGCAATATTTCCAAGAAAATTGCTCAGTTTTCTATGCCCAAACGATTTGGTCCTGAGAAGTGTCCCGTATATTTGAGAGTTCCTTGGATAGGGAAAGCTTCCATTGGTCTTGATAAAAATGTCAAAACGGTTGTTGAAAGCTGCTATGGCTCCGTTACCACCAGAGTTGTATTTACATCCAAACGCATGTTGCCTATAGCCCGCAAAGATGTTTTACCTACCACGCTGAAAAGGTCCGTTATTATGAATATTCGTGCCATTGTGACAGTAGGTACGTAGGACGAACATCACAGCGACTACAAGATAGAATCAAGTAGTATGTTCCTAAATGGCTACAACAGCAAGCGAAGCGCCCTACACGATCTCAACCTGGCAGATCCTGTAAGCTAAAACGTAACAATCCAGATTGGGACTCTGCCGTAGGACAACACTTGCTTGATAACGAGCAATGTGTTGCAAACTATAATAACAAACGTTTTAAAATTCTTGCTGTGGCACGCAACTCGTTCCATCTGTGTCTACTCGAGGCAACTTTTATCAAAACCAGACATCCGGTTTTATGTAAACAAAAGGAATTGTTTACACATTAAAACTTTTCAAATTACCTAAGTTGCGAGTAACAGTGTTTCTCCTGGGTAATTGCACATAGTGCGTTTCTCCTTTCCGAGATTACACGGTATTACACCACACTTCTTTGATTTTGTGCAATTGTGCCTTTTTCCTTTCCGAGACTGCAGCACCTTTCTCCCAACTGTTGAGACTATAAATACCTTGATTTTCTCTGGTTCGTCCCATTTTGACGCGATTGCCACTGATGAGAGCGTCACGAAAAGCTTATGGCTCCGATAAAATCGACTTTGTTAAAGCGATATTAAAATTCTGTACCACAAAGAAGCTCTTAACATGATTTTTGAATCGAGCCATGGACATACCAAACAAACGATTTGGAAAAGGGAGTGGAACCAATTTTTTTAAGTCATAGTGTTGCACAATTTTCCAAAATTCCCAAACGTAATGATTAAGCTTATAACCGAGCAGAATACAAATTAGCTTTGCTAGGTACCCGAAATCTTTTTCACGCCCAAAAATTGATTTAAAAGTGTTAGGTCTTCGCGTTGAAATAATCAATTTTACCTCCCAAAAGACAATTTTATGAATGAAGCTGGTGCGTAGTACATTGAAGCAAACTTTTTAGGCGTACAGTAACATCTTTTTTTCCAAATAACATTTTTACTGGAGCAGTTTAAACCTCGAAAAACAAATTCAGTATCCGAAAAACTATACTGTTCTCAAATTTTTTTGCTGATAAACAGGGTAGTAGTACTAAAGAGCTGGTTTGATGACGTATGTGACGTCATCATCCAGGAGCCCAGGAGCGTAGCCAATGACGTCATCAAACAGACTGCTAAGACGAATCCTAATCTTTGAACCCTAAACCTCCAAGACAGCACAGAGCGAACCCTAAGCTACAATTCTTAACCCTAATCTTAGAATCCTAAGCTAGTGGTCTTCCCAAGACAGCAAACCAAAAGAACAGGCTAATCCTAGAGTTAAGTCTAAACAAAACTACGGTTTCCAACCCTTAAGCCTTGAGTTCCCAAGATGTTATCAAACTTGAATACGCTGTAGACCTGATTTCATGTATAAAAATGTTTCCTAAGCAAGTTTGAAGTTCAATTTTAAAACGATTCATAATAAGACTCATTTCCATGTAGCAGACCACACAAATTATTAATTTTATATTTATTTTCAAGTGTTTATAAAAATGATTTGTTTCAATAACCTATTTAGTTTTAAATTAAAAAAATTGTTTTAGTTTTACCTAGTTTTATGCAGCTATAAGATAGATAGGTTTTATTTAAAACGATTTTATACAGTTTATCATGCAATAGATCAGTGCTTCTCAACCTTTATTATGCCGCCGTCTACATTTTGCCAAGAATCTGTTTGGGGCCACACTTTAACCAAGAATTCAGTGCAGAACTCAGGAGTAGACATAATTGCGAACAGCAAAATTACAAAAAACAATGAGCATACAATTTATTTTTTATGCGAAACTTGAGCTTGCTTACTGGATGTAACAAGATCGATTCGAGGCTTGATAGGAGACAAGCTCACGCGCAAAGTAGCATCCAGAGTTTCTGCATTAAGATTGTTTCGTTCCTTCGATTTCGTATAAGTTACAGTTGAGAAGTCAGATTCACATAAATAAGTGATGATGAATGGCAACAGAAATCTGATAGCGCATTCTGATAATGAAGAATATTCCATGCTTGCTTGAATCCAGAATGAAGAAAGATCCACTTCTTGAATCCAGATGAAGGAAGATCTACTTTTTGAATCCAGATAAAGGAAGATCTGCTTCTTAAATCCAGATGAATAAACATTTACTTCTTGAATTCAGATGAAGGAAGATCTGAATTGAGTCTGTCATACAGGTCTGCGAAACATCGCGAGTGCAGTGTATTCTTTTTAATGAAGTTCACGGTCTTTATGGCTACAGAAAAGACATTATACAGTTCTGGTGACATCTGCCTCGCTGCTAGGTTTTGTCTGTGCAAAAAGCAGTGAATCCATTTTGCTTCTCTTGCTCTTTTCAGGATCTGTTTTACAACACCGCGATGAATATCGGTCATTGATGCACTACCATTTGTGCACACACCTACACTATTCTTCCAGTTAATGCCTTTAAAGTTGAAGTGGTTATTAAGGCAGCAAATTGTCTCATCTGCAGTTATTCTTATGGGAAGTTCTTTGCAAAAATGTAGATGTTGTGAATATCACCATCAGCACAGTACCTTACAAATACAAGCAATAAAGCTGCATTGCTAACGTCGGTGGATTCATCCAACTGAATATAATAGTAAGGATTTGATTTGATTCTTTCCAAAAGCTGACATTCGATATCATCACTCGTTTCAACGATTCGCCTCTTTATAGTTTCATTAGAAAATAACACTAATTTAAGTTTTGATGCAGCGGCTTCTCCAATAATTTCCCCACACATATCAATAGCACAGAGTAGAATAAGTTTCTCTGCTATTGTGAATGCCTTCTTGCTACGAGCAATAAAAAAGCCACCATATAGCTTGCCTTTAATGCCGATTTTCACTGAGTAGTAAACGAAGTCAGAATTCTTTGCTGTCTCTGCATACCCTTTCTTTTTCTCGCAAAATATTCTTTTGATTTTCTTGCAAGTTCCGGGTGTTTTGAGTTGAGGTGCCTCTGAAGCTTTGATGGTTTTAAAGCTTCATTTGACCAGATTTGCGCACACTCAACACATTATGCTTTTGGCTCTAAGTTGGTTCCAGCGTTCGTGAATCCATATTTTATGTATTCAGGATCATACATTTTCATTACAACTTTCCTAGATTTTTCAGAACTTTCTCCTTCATCTCCCTTTTTTTTCAAGAAACGATTCATTTTATCTAATGTTTACAAAACACAATTAAAAATTCTAAGTATAATAGCTAGCTGCTAAATAATGTAATAAATATTGTACTAATTGTATGGTTATGCCTAACTAACTAACTAACTACCGTATATACTTGCGTATAGGTCGCACCCTTAGTTTGTGACGTTAAAAGTGGGTGTTTGTGATTGACCCATGATAGGTCGCACCCCTGATTGTCAAAGTAGGTATTTGTGGTGAAACTGTGTATAGATCACAAAGTAATTGGTACCGGTAAGTAACACTGGTCATTCTAACACAAAAACGTCAAATATTTTTCTTTTTAAAAAATTTCAGTTACAAATATCATGCTGTCACATTGCCACACATAATGTAAACATACAGTACCAGCACAAAAAAAAGTTTGCGCTTTTATAATTATAAAGGCACTTGCGTATGTAAAAGAGTGTTTATTCATTTAAGCTATGGTATGCCCCAGTTCAGAACTTAATCCAGAATTTAATCCATTAATTTCAGAACTTAATCTATTAAAGTAGCAATAATAACAACGTTTCAATTTAGAATTAATTGGATTAGCGAGACAGAATCGAATCTTTTTGCAAGCCGAATTCGATTTGGACTAATTCTATGGACATCCCTTAACAAGAAGACTGATGTTTGTTTTAATGTCCGGTGTATAGGTCGCACCTGAAATTTTAGCTCATTTTTTTGATAAAAAAAGTGTGACCTATACGCGAGTATATACGGTAAACTAATAACTGAAATTGGCCGAGAAATGATTCGTTGCTGCCACAGTTATGACGTAATAATCAAATTTTTCTATGCTAAAATATTTACTTTTCGCAAAACTACGCAGCTACCACTGTTATTGTCATATTTGTTAAAACTACTATAAAATCGAGAAGCAAAATGGTCGGAATTCCTGCTCAATGTAAGAACAAAAACAAATGTCGAAATAGACCAGCATCTTTTACGCATTACTCTAATGACCATTGCCACCCATTGCGGTCAGGTGGCCACAGCTCTACGTTAGAAATTAACACATGCGCAATATCAAAAGACTAACGGCAATTAGAGAACAGAATAAACACAACAAAAAAGCGACAGGCAATTTATTCTGTTTCCTTTGCTGATAGGCTTTTGCTTTTGCGCATGTGTTAGTTACGTAGAGCTGTGGCCACCTGACCGCAATGGGTGGCAATGGTAATTATATATTTTTGTGTGTGATACATTTAATTTCATTCTACTGAGGATACTTTGAGTTAAAGCGAAACGCTTATAGGATGCTTATATAGTTATACTACTGTATAAAATGAATTTAGAAAAAGTTGTTGCATATTTCGAACATATTATAGTATATCTTTGGGTTTTATAATCCATAACTTTTCTCAAAAAAAATTCTGTTTGTATCAACCAAAATTAAAACGGATAGAGTAAATTCTGTTACAACATTTTCAAAAAACAACCGACTTTTGTTCCATAAATACGTGTATAAAATTTTTCTTTTGGCAACTTACGTTGGACTTATTTGATTTCAGATTTTAAAGAAATTGCTAATTTTAGAAAAAAATTTGATTGATAAAATGCATTAAAATATTCAGTTTTATGACAAATTTTGTTAGCAAATGTGAAAAAAATGTAAAGCTTTTTAACATAAACGGTAGTTCGACTTGATTGGGGATCAAACGGGCAGCTAAGATTAAGTCAGTGTTTTGAAATCTAGCACAAATGTTTTGGTCAAGCTTATAATGAAATAAATTTTCCTTTAATCAATTTCTTTTAAAAACTATAAAATTCAAGGTGCATTATAAAAACTTTTTTACATACTCTATTTTTACACTGAGGATTAAATTAGTATCACCAGATTTTTATACTCCAATCATGAATATGTCACGGTTTTTAACAAGAAATGCGATATGCTATGAACAGCAAGCTTCTGTATAAGAGAGAGACCTTGACACAATTATACACATTGTCCCACTTACAGCGATTACAGGTCGTTTTCCTATTATTAAGAGTTGATAAAAAACGATCAAAAGATTAAAAATATTTAGAAGTTAGAACTCAAATCATTTTGAAACAAATAAAATATTAACATTAGAAAGCGTTTTACTTAACATAAATGAAAATAGTAACTATGTTTGAATTTGGATGATCTGCTACATAACAAAAATGGAAAAAATCAAGCTTTTACTATTATGGAACATCTGTTTCAAGATTGAACACAAATATCTTATAAATAAAAATTGTGTTTGTCTTGAAACTTTTTAACAAATAGCCTACTTTAAAATTGGATATGAATAAAAATCGAGTTTGCCCAAAAAAAAATTTTGAACAAAGGTATCTAAAAACGGATATATGCAGCCTATATAAAAATCAAACCTAACTGAGAAAAGTGTGTCTGGAAAAAAATTGAAGATAGATATCTAAAATTCAAGGTTTAGTGGAAAATTTTTAAATTAAATATAGATATAACAAAAACTAAGTTTACTTAGAAAAATTGAAGATAGATATCTAAAAATCAGGGTTGACTAAGAAAAAAATTTTAAATTCAACAAAAATATAACAAACATCAAGGTTGTCCAGAAAAAATTGAATATAGCTATTTAAAAATCAAGCTTGTCTAAAAAAAATTGAAAATAGGTATAACAATAGTCGAGATTGTCTAAGAGAAAAAAATTAAATATCGATAACTAAAAATCAAACTTTTGGAAAAATTTTTGAAAACTTGAGCAAAGGTCTAACAAAAATCAAATTTAGCTAGAAAAATTTTAAAAATTAAAGATATCTTACAAATAAAATTCAAGGTTGACTACGAGATTTTTTAAAATTAAGCACAGATATAACAAAAATCGAATTTGCATAGAAAAAAAATTGAAAACAGGCATTCAAAAATCAAGTTACTTTACGAAAATTTTTGAAAAATTCAACAAAGATATAACAAAAATATAGCTTGTATAAAAAAATATGAAGATAAATATCTAAACGTCAAAGCTGACTAGGAATTTTTTAAAAATTAGACATAGGTAGCCTATAACAAAAGTCAAGTTTGCGTAAGAAAATTTTTTTTAATTTGTTTACAGCTATCTAAAAATCAAGCTTGTTTGGGAAAATTTTTAAAAAATTAAACGAAGGTCTAACAAAAATTAAGCTTGTTTAGAAAATTTTAAAGATTGAAGATATCTCACAAATAAAAATTAAGGTTGACAAGGAAATTTTTTAAGATTAGATAAAGGCATACCAAAAATCAAGGTTGCATAGAAAAAATTTTTTAAATCGCACAAAGTATCTAAAAATCAACCTTGTTTAAGAAAATGTTTGAAAAATTGAAGAAAGGTGCAACACCTTTCAGGCGTGCCCTGACTTGTCTATGCTATTTTTAGTAATGTATTGCCTCAGATTTTTACAGTGTCCTCCGAAATAGATACTCTGTAAACACCTAGGGAAACTCTTACGGGAAAGCCGTTGGTGAAAAACAGAGTTCTGCAGCACTTCACTCCAATAGGAAGTCAGAGAGATAGTTTTCTCACTATATCCATTTTTTTTGACATATTGGTAAAGATTCTAAAATTTAACATTTTACCAATTGTTGAATTATTGTTGCATAGGACTCGTCGTCGTAGTCGTCGTTGTTTGAAGGGTGTCCACTCCAGTTCAGACATAAATAGGACTAGTGCCGAGGGTTTATCCTTTTACTACCCCAGACTGCTGCACTGCCTGAATCAGATGTTGGCAGTGGTGTTATTAAGCCAGCATCAAGTTTCCTCATTCAAAACCGTCAGAGCTCGTGCTCCATGTGGTGCCCGATGTATAGTGCACACTGTTAGTACATGGTCTGCGGTTTGCTCAGAGGTGCCACGCTCGCAATTCGGTGAAGGAGCGAGACCGCATTTGTGCATGGACGAATGGAGTCGCTCAACACCAGTCCGCAGACGGTTGAGCTTAACCCAAGCTGCTCGGGGTAAGTCCATCCCAACAGGCCTGGCACCGGTCTAGGGCACAAAAGCACGGAGCCTGAAAGCATTTTCACAGTACTCCGTTTTCCATTTGTGATTTGTCCATTCAGAGGCGCGGATGCCAAGTCGGGCAAGGTTGTCCAAGAGATTCCGCGCACCTGGCACAAACCGGCGTCTGGATCTTAGTCTCACTTGGCGAGTATCTGAGGACCCAATTAAAAGACCATACAAGATATGATCGGGGTCCAGAGATCCACGGTAAGCCAAGGAGAGTGTCGCTCCCAGTCGGCGAAGATCAGCTGGCTGGATGCCTGAGAGTACAGGTAGTTGGTCTGTTGGAGTGGATGTCCGTTGGAGTGAGTGGTCCAATGATGACGTCACAAAAGTTACCACACGAGCTCTTTAGTACTATTCAGGTTGAAAAGGCGACAATGCTCTTACCATGTTTCAAATTGTAAGGCCATGTTTTAGAGGTGTGGTCAAGGCACGGTCCTTCGAGATCGAGACGAGACTTTGGAGTAGCGAGATTGAGACGAGACACTAGACTTTACATAAGTTGATTTGGTTTAAGCCAGGTTTGTGGAGTCAGAGTCGGAAGTCAGAGTCGCATGTTTTTGGTTGGAGTCGAAGTAGTTTTTTTAAATATGCTGAAGCTGGAGTCGCTTTTTTAGATGTGCTGGAGTTGGTATGGAATTCATATTTTTCTTTGGTCATTCCAACTCCAATTTTTGGTTAATTGCTGAAAACCATAATCACATTTATCATATAAATCATTTAAGCAAAAATACTGTTCGTACTTGGACAAGTCACCTTTAAAATTTATCTTGAAGTGCAAACTAAAAGCATTTTGGGATTTTATTTGCAAAATTAAACTTAAGTTTCGGTTTAGGAGTTCCTTTGAAAAATTCAACTAAAGATTAAAAATTATTTTTATTGGAAAAAATCAGTCGAAATGTGCTTTATTGTTTATCGGTTTTAAAAGTCAAGTGACGAATAAAAAGAAAGCCTTTATTTGAATGCAGCCCTCTCTAAAATCCCGAAATTTTTTAAGAACTGTGGACATTTGTCTTAAGCTACCGCTTGTAATCTCTTCTGATTCCCAATACTTATAATAAGCATTCAGTGATGGCCTTACAAAAAGCGGGGCTCGGTGCAAAAAAGACAAGGGGAGATGGGCACTATTTAGTGTTCCAAGGCACAGCAAACTCTAAAAAAAGGCCGTTATCGTACCGGGATCTTTTTTAGTGTATAAAAGCAAAGTGATCTCTAAAAAAATTGTGGTCTCAAGGGTATCAAAACAACATATCCTCTTCAATTGAAATGAACGTAGACTGACAACTGCAACGATTGGGCAATATCAGTTGTTTCATCACATTGAATTGAATAAAAAAGATGAGGCTTGTAATTTTTTGAGAATTTGAGAATTTTTTTACTAAAGTAAAAAAGTGCCTTGTCTACCTACACATCCCATGGATTGGAAACGTCTCGATGAAGTTCGAAAAACAGATTACGTCTGCTGTGAAACGCTGCTTTTTCTCCGTCGAACCACGTGTTATTTTCAACACCCGACAGCTCCTTCCAGCGATTAAGAAAGACGTGTTACCTTCCCATCATCACAGCAATGTTATTTACCAGTTTTTGTGCCACTGCGATAGTCGGTACGTTGGTCGCACGTCTCAACGGCTAGAAGAGCGAATTAAACAACACGTTCCTAGATCCATCACCAATCCTCAACCAACCGCCAAAGTCTTTCCCGCTCTTGAAAAAACAACATACGCCCACAACAATTTCACGAATCCGCCATTGGTCAACATCTTCTTGACAACGCCCAATGCGCCCTTCATTACAGCAACGAAAAATTTTCTATTCTCGCTCGAGTCGCTCTTCCTTTCACCTTTCTGCTCTTGAAGCGACTTTGTTTAAATCTCTCAATCCCCTTCTGTGTAAGCAAAAAGAATTCGTCTACTCTTTGAAAATTTCTTAATCTTTTCTCTCATTGGCTGACTTCTTTCAGCCAATGAGAACTCTACTTTCTTCCTTTATAAATTAGTTCGGTTTTAATTCTGCTTCATTCTGACGATTTCCCCTGAAGAGTGTCAGATGAAAAGCTTTGGGAAGAAAAATCTTTTACTTCACGCAATCTTTAAATCTATGTTCCATTAATGTTGCGAGATTTCTTCTCTTTAGCAATCATTTGAGCAGTTTCCAATGAGGCTTCTATTATTACTGCATACGAAGATTGGCAAAAGCATTTACTTGCTTGCAATTTTTTCAGACAGTTTTTTTTGTTTTTGAAAAAAAGCTAAAGACTTATTTTTATGGCCAGAGTGTTTTTTCTAGAGATGACGCTGCAAACAACTTGGTCACATTGCGTGATTGCTGAGATTTTTATATTATGGTGTATTATTGCGTAGTTCGTTACTTCGTTTCGCATACCATGCATTGCGGTATTGTAGCGTGGTTCGTTTGGCACACAAGTAAAACTTTAACACGTTTTATTGCAAGGGGCATAATTTTAATGAAACAAACTACATAACATTTAAACTTCGAAACAAGAATTTGGGCGGAGTCTTTGTCCGTTAACGTTGGAAGGATGAGTCTTAAGTTAATTTATCCCGATCAAAACGCTTTACTCTGTATCTAGTTGTCTCTGAACCGGCGACTTGGTCCAGCGATTATATAATGTTGAATTAGTTTTATCGATTTTCTATTATGACGCCTGATCTTTTTCACAGGCAAAACCGCTCGGTCGCATGATCAGGCTATATCCTGTTTGCAGGTGTGGAAAAAATAACTACACAACGAGCGGTAATGGCCTTGATGGCGCTATCAGCCAGCAGTTAATTGAGGAGAAAAACGGAAAGGTGGTACAAAAACAAAATACTAAGAAATAAAAGTTATGGGAGAAGATAAATGCTGTGCAGCGACCGGATGAGCGCAGCAAATCGAGTCAGCAGCAAAGCAAAATGCGGCGTGCGAAAATACATTGCGAAAAAACATTGCAAAATCAAAGCAACAGATGTGTGGCGATGATTTGCTACAGTATCATTTGACTATTTACCGTGGAATCTATAAAACGATACTTAAATAATTACTATCATGCCTTCTCTTTTTTAATTTATTTTATGTCAATACAGTTATCTATTCAGTTTTCAGCCATTTTCTCGCGCCTCCTTTATGAATCTTTCACACCCCACAAGGGTGTGCGTCCCCATTTTAAGATCCTGATTTATGGCTTATCAAGAAATCAAAAAGAAAACAGTTGATGATTTCGGTTGGATCCGGTATGACGCTTTGCTCTAAGCTATAATAAGTATAAATTGCACCATGGTTAGACAAAAGTAGTGTTTTTCCAACATTTTTTGATCCAATTGTGATTTTTAGCGGTTATATTTATTTATTACTAGAAAATGGCCTCCATGTTAAATTTGTTGGCCTTTCAATTGATGTTTTTGATAAGTTATTTTGCTTTAACCATTTTCTAACTTATATCAAGCACTTCCTTCAAATTACTAATTTTCAGAGCACAAGGCAAAACCATTGCGGAGTGCACATTGTTAAACGCTCTGAAAGCAGGTCTATGCTGCTCTGCTAAATTCTTTGGTATCAATACAATAAAACATTTCGTGTCAGCTCTGAAAGGAAACCAGCATTCTATCAAAAACGTAGAAGAAATGGAAAAAGCTCATATTAATGTGTCCGTACAATTGAAAAGTCTGATATACTACTCCAGATTGTATTGTATTGTGACTGTTTTACTTCCGCAGATTTACATTGTATTTTGTTGTAACTGTTTAACTGGTTTATAGACAGCTTAAGTGTGCAGTTTGGTTTATGATGGAGAAGTGAAAAAGCTTAGTGAGGCAAATTAAAATACGAGTAGTTGATGGTTCGTTGATAGTTACGAGTTAGTTGATGACCATACGTTGTTACTTAGTGTCGCAACCATGTTTCTATATAAAAAGATGTTTCAAAAAACTAAAAGGAAAAAAGTTATTATATAAATTAATAGTAAAGCTGTTTTTCTGCAAACAAAATAATATACTGTAGTTGTAAATTAATTTTGGTGTCACTAATGTTAGTTTTTTTGCTCTGCCGAGGCCGAAACTGTATGGAATATTAACATGCAATATTGCAAATTTAATAACCTAACTAACATTTTCAGCAAAAATTTAATTTTAAATTTGCAATTTTTCGTGGCTAACATTTATTTATCTAAATCATCAAAACATTTATGTATCTATATAACTTACTACGAAGAAAGCGAAATTAAACTTTTGTAACCCTGGATATCGTTTCCAGGTAACATACAAAAATTTTCAAGTTATACCAACACTTTCTAGTGACCGCATAATACCAAGTATATAGTGATTGCCTCAACCTTGTTATTGAGTTTTGTCTTGCACAATAGTTTTCGTTATTTTCACAACTTGACTGGCACATTTTTTTGCTTCGTCTTATTTTTTCTCTTCTTATCTTTGAACTAAATTAAATTAAGTTAATTCTAAATTAAGCGCAAAGCGAGTTAAAGATTTCTTTATATTTAGTTGCTTTAATTTCTTTTCAATTGCACAAAACACAAAACTTTGAAAAATATCAAAAACAATAATGTATTAATCGATTGTAAACCCCATCTTACTAAGCTTTTTTCTTATCAGTATGTCAGGTTTTCATATATAAAAACGGGCAAGATTTTTCAAAATACTGTATATTAATTATTTTCGTGCTAGTACTGAAAGCAGATTTTGTTTGATGCTCATATTATTGCAAATTTATGTTATGTAAAAATGTATTAGCCTAATCATTTCGTGCGATGTAAGAGCCTAAAAATACATGATCTTATAACATGTTTAAAAAAAATAAAAATATAAAAATGGATTTTTGATACAATATCAATCAGCAAATAACTTTCGCAAACAACTGCTCACTTCGTCAGTTGTAATGGAATAAAGATGAAAATGCAACCCATTTCATCCCCTCATGCATTGCTCAAAATACCAAACAATCACAATTAGTCAATTCTAAATAACATAATAAATATGTTTTTTTTACTAAAAGCTTTATCAAACCAACTACTGTAAACCAATCTTTCCTACACAAATCTTCACATCAACCAACACCAGAAATTGAGTCGAGATACGGTGCTTCGAGATCGAGACGAGACGGAACTTTGAAGTATGAGACCGAGACGAGACACGAGAATTCACTTAAATTGTTTTATAACCTGATATATTCCTAGCATCTGGTCATCGGTGTGCGCGGGGCACAATGCCGTTTCTACCAATGCAATGTTGCATTTGTAGAAGCCAGAAGTCTTAAATAATTTGTTTTATTTTATGTCAGGGTTGTGATGTCAGAGTCACAAGTTGGAGTTGCATGTTTTTGGTTGAAGTCAAAACCGAAGTTTTTCTAAATATGCTAAAACCGGAGTCGCTTCTTTAGATGTACTGGAGCTGGTATGGGATTTGTATTTTCCTTTGGTCACTCCAACTCCAATTTTTGGTTAATTTCTGGAAGCTATAGTCATATTTATTATATGAATGATTTAAAAATAAGCAAGTAAAAATACGGCGAGTACGTGGGTATGTCGCCGTTTTGAAGTATAAACAAAAACGAATTTTGGCTTTATTTTATTTGCAATTTATTTTTGGAATTTTATTTGCAAAATTCAACTTAAGTTTCAGTTTGAGAGTTGTTTTCAAAAATTTAACTAAAGATTTTTAAAAAATTTTATTTGGAAAAAATGCGTCGGAATGTGCTTCATTGCTTATCGATTTTGAAAGTCAAGTAACAAATAAAAAGAAAGTCTTTATTTGAATTCAGCCCTCCCTAAAACCTCGAAATTCTTTAGGAATCGTTGGCAATTGTCCAAGGCTACCGCTTGTAATCTCTTATTGTTCCCAATACTTAGGCCTATAATAAACATTGACGTTACAGAAGAAAAGTGCTTCGGTCTACGGTTGAGTGAAACCAGAGTAAGAATAAAAATTTTTCTATTTCAATCTACTCTTAACTGCAGACAAGAAAAGGTATTATAAAATGCTAACTTTGCAATCGCTAAAAGTTATTTTTATTTAAGGGGGTGTTGTTTCTTTTTTTGCGGGATCCTTCCTGGTGGCAAAGGTGATTGATAACCAGGGTTGTAAAGTCAAAACAATTTTTTCCGTGTAGAGGAAAAAATTTTTGAGACTCCAACTCCAACACAGCTCTTTAAAATTTGACTCTAGAACATCTGAAAAAACGACTGCGACTTTATCCCTTAATGTAGAACTTCATCGCTTCCAATTTTACAACAATGGAGGCCTAATTGTCCAGTGCTTAAAGTGGGTCAAAGCGCCGTGATTGTGATCAACATGATTTCGTTTTAAAACCTACTCGAGCAATTCTGTTGTGTCCTTCGAATAAACACTTTTATGGCACTTCCCATGCATGACGGTCTTGAAAAGCAGTTTTAAATTTTAGTTATATCTCTATAAAAAAAAAAACTAAAAATTTTTATCGGACAGCAATATCTTGGATTCTCCGGGAGTAGGTCGGGGTAACTGCTTAATTGCTTGCCTATGTACAACGCCTCTGTCGCATTTCTGCAAGTCAAAACGATAAATATAGAGATAAAATGTAAGAATGTAAAATATTTTTGTGTAAATCCAAGTCTCCAAATGCAATGAGGAATCCAATTCCCAACTTCACTGAATCTAAATAACCGACTCGTATTTGCGGCTCAAACTTCAACAAATCTAAAAAAAAAAGTGCTCCGACTCCGACCTAAAACATGTAACTTTGGGGACTCCGACCCTGCTTATAACTATGTTGCTGATTCGGGTTCGCCACAGCCGCATATTTTAGGGTGGATTCTGACTCCTTTTTACATGTGCTGATGTTGGAGTCTAATTATTAGATCTGGTGAAGTCGCAAAGGGAAAGCGTCGAATTGGTGGAGTTGAAAAAATTTTTTTAAGCTTGGTTCAAACAATTAGCACAAAAAATATATAGACTCCTTTCCACATCAAAAATCTTCACCATAGATTACAAGAAAGCTTCCCAAGTTGAACATTGACGCTCGGCTATGGCTTTCATTATCAAGTTTTGTTTTGCCAATGCTTGGCATGCCAGTTAAACGATACAGTTTTGCAGTGTCAAGTGGAGTGATTACATCGCTTTAACAAGCAAATTTGAAGACTTTTTTGCTGCTGAATTCATCTAATGTGGAAGCAACTTACCAAAACTTTTTTAACGCCAATAGAAAGTAGCCAAAAAGACTATTTCACGCAGTCACCAAAACAGCCCTAAATGGAGTTAATAAGCAGAATGTAAAACTTTTCATAGAACTTTATTGCATTGCCTCAAAATGAAGCGCGACTCAATTTTGGGTGCTATGGTTTCATTGACCAGACTTAAAAGAAAATTGAGAAACCGATGATTTGATCAGAGCATCCACTTTTAGACTCTCGTCGAAAAGCATGGAGTATTTTAAAATAATCTTATAGGTTGGTCACAACATTCTGCTCGTCGGGACAACACTCCCTTCGTCGTTTAGAAACTAGAGATATGAGACTGTTAAATGCAAGTCAACTCAATTTCTTTTCCAAAAGGTGTTTGACTTTTAGAAGGCATCTACACCAGAATCAGTAATCATCTTGAAAAACTCACGTTTTGTCACAATCTTGTGGCATGGCGCAAAAATTAATTGCGTCACGCTGTTACCCTGTATTCGGTCTACTCGACAGCTGAGTACTTTACAGCGCATTTGGTTGCCTTATAAATAGTTACTTGAATGATGCCTTAAACATTTGGATGCCTGCGTCCCACTCCAACAAACCAGTCATTGATTCTTTTTTGGGCATCAAGCCAGCAGAACTTTGCCAAGTAAAAGTCGAATACTCCTTGTCCAGCAGTGAAACTCTGGATCCTAACCATCTACTACAAGTACAGTAATTTATCCAACTTGCATCCGGAAATGCTACAATTTTGCTGTCCGACTGAAATCTTTTATTAATTTTTAAAAGATTTGTGGGCTTCTACCAAGTGGATTACTGCACCGATAGAAGCGGCATTGTGCATCACGCACACCAAACTCGAGCTCACTGCCCCACCATGGTTTTGAATTTTAAATTCTTATTAGGAACAGTCTACTTAACCAGCTTTTGTTGCAGAGATGGTCATGTATAGAGAGAAAAATCTACAATTTGTTCTCTTCTGCCAGATGCATGGCAACACTAATAGAAGCGGCAAAACTTGGGTAAGCAGACTGTTCCTGATGAAAGTTTAAAATTTGAAACCAAGGTCGGGCAGTGAGCTCGGGTTCTGCATGCACGATGCACTATGACGCAGATGGTAGTTTTTAGACCCATCTGTCCTATAGCTTGATATATATTTTTTTAATTTTTATTTTGTATTATGACTGAGATTTAAAGCAAAAAACATTGCCGTAAAGTATCTTTCCATAGGGACACAACAGAACTAAGAGAGTAGGATGAATCTGAACCGCAATCGTGTCAATTGCTTAATGCTCACATATGCAACTTATTATAATGTCGTAGAACAAAATCTACGAAAAATAAAAGCTTGTGAAATAGTCGCTTTTTGAGATACCAAATTTTGTGATTAAAAATATGAAATGCAAGACTTTTAAATGTTGATAAAAACAGTTTTGTAATTTCTCGAGCACCTTATACGGTGTCCAGGAGTTTTGATTGTCATGCATAAAAATCAGGGTTGCCGAGTCGGAGTCGGACTCTTAAGAGTACAAAGAGTCGGAGCCGGAATGTTTTATCTGACTCCGACTTTTGGTGTCCGATTCTATTTTTTAGAGATCACTATTTTTTGGAGACGTAAATGAAGAAATTCGAGACAGATTCAAAGTAGGGATAAATTTTTTCTGTTAACGAACGTCTCGATTTACCACTTCAAAAATATGATCTTCCTAATTTGAAGCAAATCTTATTTTGCATAATGCTATTGCCCTTATTGGGGAGTTGGTGTAGGAACTCGGAGTTGGAGTCGGAGTTGAAATCTTTAAAATTTTAAAAGCTAGAGTCGGATTCGGCATTCCTAGGAACTCTAGGAGTCGGAATCGGATCTTAATCTTTCGACTCAACAACTCCGATAAAGATTGCTATTGTTTAAATCTACTGTGGAATGGAAATTTAAAAAGAAACATGGCGCCCGAATGGCTACAAACACGTACAAATAATCTATTTTTACTTAAAATCATGACATAATTTCAACACCTGTGAGCTTTGCCCACATCGCTGCAATGTCTCGACCTGGATTCGAGACATAGTCCAAAACCAAGACCGAGACGAGACCGAGACTTCAAAAAACGTGTCTCGAGACGTCCTAAGGTATCGACCTCTGCCTGCCACATGTTCTTAAATCAATAATATTTTCAGAAGCAATAAATATGAGACGATTAAATGAAACACAACGGGTTATATTGAAAGCCTCAAACGACTTTGAATTAAATGTTTACTGTATGATTTTAATAAAATGTTTGATGTTATGATGAATGCAGCTAAAACTTATATAAATTTTTTTAAACCTGATAATCGAAAACCCACCACAAAAATCCTCAGCTTAGAAAATAGTTTGGGCTACTTATTTTACCAACAGTGTTAATCTCATAGACAAAAAAATATATTTTTACCGTTATCCAGTGTCCTTTATAAACGATCAGCAGCACTCCAAAATCTTTTAACAAATTCAAAAAACATATTTTTAAGCTTACAGTCAAGTAATTAAATGAATAGAACTTCTGCTTGTGGCCATGTGATTTTTACGGTCATTAATAGAAAATATAGAAATATGTTCTGCAACAATAATATATTACCGGAAAAAAAGATAAAACTAACCCCTTAGAGAAAAGGGCAATTGTACGAATTTTGGAATCTATGCCTCTGGTTGCAAAATGTGCTTCAAAATTAAATACGACAAACAAACACCACTTTTCTAATCCATCAGAATTAGGATTTATATCCGCAGGATCCCAGACAAGCTTCTTCGAAAATCTCAAATTATACGCTTTAATTTACTCTTATCTTCAATATTTAGTCTCAACATGGGGACTGGCTGTGACTACTGCCTTTTATCAACTGATAAGAATACACAAACGCCTATTAAGAATTATTACGAATAGTCTTTCTTTGTAACATATAAATCCTCTTTTTCAAAAATTAAATTTCTTAAAATTAAAAGATATTGTTAAACTTGAAATTGCCTAAACAATATTTTGCTTTAATAAAAGTTCGTTAAAGAATGAGTCCCAAACTATTTGAACTATAACTCAAAAATATCATTATAAAACAAAACTGACAGCGAAACAAAATTATTTTCAACCTAGAAAGAGAACAGAATTAGGTAAAAAGATATTTTCTGGCATTAAATCTAAAATGTGGCAAAAAGTACCCTTCGAATTAAAGTCACTTTCTTATTATCAATTTAAGATGTTTAAAATTTTTTTGACCTGTCAATATTAGTCAGCTGGCACGTGGAAAGTTATTTAATAACAACTAATATTGCTATTAATTCGTTATCATTTTTCTAAATCTACTGTGTGTTTTGAAAGTGTACTGTTGTGTTTTACTGATACAAAATTTTTTTGTCCCACTATTTAGAGGGAGACAGCTGACTAGAAGACCGTATGGTTATTTTTCTGCCTTTCTGTGCTTTGTTATCTTGTCACATTTAGATGTTTGTGTATTTTTTATTTTGAAGCACAAAACAAATAAACTGAATTTACACCTTTAATGAAAAATTTTCCTGAACAAAAAAAAATTTTTTTGTCCCACTATTTAGAGTGAGACAGCTGACTAGAAGACCGTATGGTTATTTTTCTGCCTTTCTGTGCTTTGTTATCTTGTCACATTTAGATGTTTGTGTATTTTTTGTTTTGAAGCACAAAACAAATAAACTGAATTTACACCTTTAATGAAAAATTTTCTTGAACAAGCGTGATTTAATTTAAAAATTTCCTAGTCATCCTCGATTTTCGGTATTTATCTTCAATTTTTTTTCAAGACAACTTTGATTTTTGTTATATTTATGTTGAATTTTTCAAAAATTTTTCTTGGTCAACCTTGATTTTTAGATACCTATATTCATTTTTAAATACCTTTGTACAATTTTGCAAAAATTTTTTTGGAAAACTCGATTTTTGTGTATAAGATATTTGTGTTCAATCTTGAAACAGAGTTTCTAAATAAAAAAAGTTAAATTTTTTTTCTTGTTTGTTATTTAGTAGACCATCCAAATTCAAACATAGTTACTATATTTATGTATGTTGAGTAACATGCTTTCCAGTGCTAATATTTTATTTGTTTCAAAAGGAATTGTGTTCTAACTTTTAAATATTTTTAATCTTTTGATCGTTTTCATAAACTCTTAATAATAGGTAAACTACCTGTAATCGCTGTGTGACAATGTGTATAATTGTGTCAAGATCTCTCTCTTATGCATAAGCTTGCTGTTCAGTGTTCATAGCGAATCACGTTTCCTGTTAAAAACCGTGACATATTCATGATTGGATTGTGAATAAAACCTGGTGACATTAATTTAATACCCAGTGTAAAATCTTAGCTGCCCGTTTGATTCCCATTCAAGTCTAACAACCGTTTATGTTCAAAAGCTTTACATTTTTTTCACTTTTAATAACCAAATTTGTCATAAAACTGAATATTTTCGTTGTCGTCGTCGTTTGAAGGGTATCCACTTCAGGTCAGACACAAACAGGACTGGGGACGAAGGTTTATCCTTTTACTACCCCAGACTGCTGCACTACCTGAATCAGATGCTGGCAGTGGTGTTATTAAGCCAGCATCGAGTTTCGTCATCCAAAACGGTCAGACCTCGTGCTCCATGTGGTGCCCGATGTATAGGGTACGCTGTTAGAATATGGTCTGCGGTTTGCTCAGAGGCACCACACTCGCAATTCGGTGAAGGAGCGAGACCACATTTATGCATGGATGAATGCAATTGCTCAACACCAGACCGCAGACGGTTGAGCCTAACCCAAGCTACTTGGGGTAAGCCCATCCCAACAGGCCTGGAACCGGTCTCGGGCACAAAAAAAACACGGAGCCTAGAAGCAATTTCACAGTACTCCGTTTTCCATTTGTGATTTGTCCACTCAGAAGCGCGGATACCAAGTCGGGCAAGGTTGTCCAAGAGATTCCACGCAGCTGGCACAAACGGGTGTCTAGATCTTAGTCTCACTTGGCGAGTATCTGAGAACCCAATTAAAAAACCATACAAGATATGATCGGGGTCCAGAGATCCACGGTAAGCCAAGGAGAGTGTCGCTCCCATTCGGCGAAGCTCAGCTGGTTGGATGCCTGAGAGTACAGGTAGATGGTCCGTTGGAGTGGGACGCAGGCATCCAGTAACTATGCGCAAGGCGTTGTTCAAGACACTGTCGATGAGGCGAGTGTGAGCACTGCGACACCAGACTGGCGCACAGTACTCAGCTGTTGAGTAGTCTAGAGACAAGGTGGCTATGCGTAATGTTTTAGCACCAGCACCCCATCCCGAGCCCACGAGTCGTCTCAGCAGTGTGACGCACGACGATAGTTTTTTGCGCAATGCCACTAAGTGATGACGAAACGTGAGCAATCTGTCCAGTTTTACCCTAAGATAAGTAGGGGGTTGGACAGAACGGTAAAAGTCTACCGTTGTTGTAGACCTTTAGCTCACGTTTGGCCTCTCGGTTATTTAAGTAAAAGGCTGCCGTCACCATCTTAGTGTGACTGAGCTTCAACCTCCAAGTCTGGAGATACGCTGACAGTGTGGACATGTCTTGACTTAAAGTCCCCTCCAAGTCCTTCCAGTTTCCAGAAGAGTGCAGCAATGCTAAATCATCAGCATAAGCAAACTTTCTGGAAATCATGGAAGGCAGATCGTACGTATAGATGTTAAATAGGAGGGGAGCCACCGATCCCTGAGGAACGCCGTTTTCAAAACGGCGTAGCCTGCTTTGCTTGCTGCCACGGGTGGTAAGGGTGAAACTTTGATTTCGGACAAACTCTATGATCATTCTGACCATGGGTTTATCCGGAAGTAGTCTCAGCAGCTTGCAGGTAAGGCCACGGTGCCAGACAGTGTCATAAGCAGCTGTCAGATCGATAAATATGGCACCGGCCTTCTTCTTAGCCTCGAAAGAATCCTCAATGTTCTGGGTTAGCAGAAGAACTTGATCTACGGTTGACTTCCCGCGTCGGAACCCAGCCTGCTCTTTAGGGAACAGTGGATCGATTAATGGCTCAACGCGGACGTAGATAAGCCTCTCGAGGATCTTGTAGGGAACACAGAGCAGAGATATCGGTCAGATAAATCAGATCTTTGGGTCCCCCACGGGCTTTGCTGGTTTTGGTATCGCGACCACAAGCGCTCTTCTCCAGATCTTGGGATTTTTGAGTCGGCCCAACAGGAAGAAAGAAAGTCACGTAACCAGGACTTCAAAGCAACTCCGGCATGGAGTATAAGCTCGGGGCAGATGGAATCAGGTCCCGGAGCTTTACCTGGTTTTAAATGTTGGAGGGCAGCAGTAAATTCTCTCTGTGAAAAATTGTCAGAGATATTTACTGTGTCTGGTGTTGTGGCCCTCCAAAGATCAGACACTTCTTGATAGACAAGTCGAGATGACTTGCGGTCAATAGCCTCATATTTCCCATTTCTAACCAGCTGAGATGCAATAGCATTGGCTGAAACGGGATAGTGACGAGGAGAGTGTCGTGACCTACCAGTAAGATTGTTCAAAATACTCCACGCTTTTTGACTAGAGTGTGAGAAGTCAATGCTCCGAACTGCTTCGGACCATCAATCCCTCCGCTTTCTGTCAAGCTTGGAAAGCAGATATGTAGCAGCCAAACTTGAGTCGTCTCCCTGAGGAGACTGCACAAAGGTTTTATAGAGGGATTCACACTCTGCATCCCAACACGGAATATAGTTATTTCGATACCTGCGTGGGATAGTCTTTTTGGCTGCTTTCTTAATGGTGTTACAGAAGTCCTGGTAAGCCGCATCCACATCAAGTGAATCAGGCGGCAACAAAGTCTTTGCGAATTTAGTCGTCAAACCAATGTAGTGACTCCATTTGGCCTTGCGGAAGTTCAATCGCTTAACAGGCATGCTTGGCACTGCCATAGCAAACCTTGGTGGTGTAATAAGTGAGGGTCAATTTTGTAACCTGGGGAACTTGTCAAGGACACGTCTATCCGGTAAGCGACTGTTTGGACCTAAGCTAGCGAAAGCTAGATCCGGATTGGTGCCAGTGTTCCAGCGGCCGGAATAAAAACTGGCAGCGTCCTTGGCATTATATAAGAGGGCAAAACAAATAATACTTGCCCAGCCAGCCAAGCACTCACCATCTGGACTGTTGTCATTGTAACCCCAGTCAGCATGACGACAGTTAAAATCGCCAGCGTACAGACAGGGGTGAGGAAACACTGGGAGATCCAGGGTTCGCAATCGCGTTGGCGGTGGTTTGTAGACGTTGACTATTTTATAGCCATCAACGTCCACACACAACCACTCGATCTCCGATGTCGGTGGAGATTGGTCCAAAAGCGTGTATCTCAGTAGCTCGTGGACAAACGTGGAAAGGCCATGCTTCCTGCTTAACCCTTATTTACCTAGGCTATTTTATTCTGTTCACTACCTAAGGGGGGTCCTCGGAGGACCCTAAGTTTACATGTCCAATACTCTTAACAGACAATAGCTGCGCAGTTGATTTTTTCATATTTTAAAAAACATTTATTCTAATTTAGTCAAATGTCTTTACTTTTAATATATTTGCTATTAGTCTCTTCTTATTTTGCATAAAGTTGAAGGTCCTCAAATTTTCGGTTGATTGCTTTGTTTTGCGACATAGTTGGATTAGTCACAGTCTGCTGAAAAAATAAATAACTATACCTGAGGCAGTAATCTTGACAAACACAGCAAGAGGTTCAAAACGTTTTTTGATTTATCTCATGATTTTTGCACACAAAAAGTATACAAAAATCAAGGCGTAAGTCAAAAAAATAGCTTGCTACACTAGAACTACCCATCAGATTTGCTCAAGTAAAATACCAAAATAATCAGAAATAAATTTTAGGAAAAGTCATAAAATTTTAGACTTTTATCATACAAACTTTACGGGTTATATCGTTTTTATATAAGGGGGGGGGTCCTTTGAGGATCCCCCTTAGGTAAATTAGGGTTAAAGAATACCCAGAAAGTTGATAGTTTGGTTGCACCAACTTCTCTGCATCAGTGCAGTGGGTCTCCTGTAAAAGGATGACGAGTGCCTCAGACTGCATAGCGAGCTGATGAAGAACGTTCATCTTGCTTGCAGTGAGGCCTTCGATGTTCAGCTAAAAAATAGTGGGTCTTCGGAACTTGTTGGCAATGTGATCTGAAAAGGGCAGTTTTATCCTAGCATTGCCCAATCCTGAAAAGGACGTTTGCCGATTAGCAGACCCACACTGAACATCGGAATGGGTGGATATCCTTCCGTTTTGGTAGGTTCGGTTTCGGTCTGTCTTTTTTGAAATCAATGAACAGACTTACTCACGGCCCAGGCTGCGAAAAAGCACCTACCATCTGGGCCACTGAATACTGAATATTTTAATGCATTTTATCAACTAAATTTTTTAAAATTAACAATTTCTTTAAAATTTAAAGTCAAATAAGGCCAACGTAAGTTGCCAAAAAGTAAGATTACTTCCAAAAAAATTGGCCGTTTTTTGAAAATGTCGTAATAAGATTTATACTCTATTAAGTTTTATCACAGTTAGTTGTTGTATCCAAAAAGAAACAAGCTGAACTGAAATCTTTAAAATTATTTAATAAACTTTCTACCTTTGTGACTATCTTGAAATCTGAAAATAAACCTTTAAAAATGCAAGTTTTTCTTAAAAATAGCCAAACTTTTCTTTTAAGACAGGCTTTTGCTGGGGGTGACAAACTCAAATAAAGTAATAAATCAATAAATTTAGTCTTTTATCTTGAACGTTGCTAACCTCTGAGCAAAAGGTTTGGGCAATGACCTTGTAAAAGAATCCATCTACAGATATTAAAAATTTGACTTTTTAACATGGTTTTCCATACCAACGTTTTGTGGTCAAGTTTTAAATTATTGTAGAAAAAACTCAATCTTTTTAACAATTCTCCCAAAAGCTTTTAATTGAAAATCTGAAATATACAAGAAAACGTAATACTTCTTACAGGCTGACCGAAATTTAGTTCGATTTTGAGTCAGCAATATAAACTGCAATATTTTACATTTTAAAATAAAATTTAACAGGCTTTTAAAACTATTCAGGTGTTTTTAATTCATTTTTCTAAAATGTAACTTTTATATTTAATTTATTCCAACGAAACATTGTTCGCTTTGTTATTAATTACTAAAAATATTATCCAGAAACTTAGGCTATTGGTTAATTTCAAGAAAAAAATTTAAAAACATTGTAATTAGAATTATAGAAATAATACTTATTTTATTTATTTTTATTTTATCTCTAGATTTATCTTCCTGACTCGCAGGAAAGCGAAGGAGGCGCTAATACAGTAATACATAAGGTAGGCAATTAACCCGACCTGCTTCCGGAGATACCAAGATATTGCTGTCCGCTTGTAATAGATATATGACTGTAATTTAGAACTGCTTGCCAAGACCACCAAGCAGGGGAATGTGTCGTAAAGTGTCTTTCCCAAGGCCACAACAGAATGGCGCAAGTGGGTTTTGAACCGAGACCGTGTTGGTCACGAGCCCGGCGCTTTCACCACTCGACCACGCTGCCGACAATTTTTAATGCTACTTTAAGACCACAATCACTTTTGAATTCAACAGCCATCATTAGAACAGACTGAGTAAAAATCGTTACGTAAAATTCTGTCTTTGCCAATTGCTTGCAGAGGTGTAACCAAGAAAAAAATTAAGGGGGCCAAAATCTTGTGCAAAAATACCTCAGGAAAACCGTTTTAAGTTTAGGAGCATATAAGCGTTTAAGTTCGTTTTTAGAAAAACAATTAAATGCCTACTGAAGAATAAGGGAAAAATTGGAATGCCTCTCCAAGCAAAGCAAACACACTTTAAGTTGGGTGAGTCCTTCACTACAATTTTCACAGCAAACAATAAGGCATAGCGCTGATTTGAACAAGTAAACAATTAGCTTTTGCTGTAATATTTGACAGTATTGCAATCAAAACCGTTCAGTTAGCATACAACCAAACAGCATATTAAGCGATTGATCAGCGTTCAGTACCGTTAAGGTTGAACAGTTAGGAATGAAGATGAGGGAGGGCAGGCTGAGGTGGTATGGACATGTCATGAGGAGAGACCAAGAGTATGTAGGAAGAAAAATGATAGAAATGGAGTTACCGGGAAAGAGGAGAAGAGGGAGACCAAAGAGAAGATTTTTAGATGCAGTAAAGGAAGATATGCGGGAAGTTGGTGTGAAGGAGACGGATGTTGAAGACAGAAAGATGTGGAGAATGATAATACGCTGTGGCCACCCCTGACTAAAGGGAAAGGCCGAAAGGAGAAGAAGAAGATCAGCGTTCATGTGGTAGCTGAACTACAACTGCTTAAAAGTGGGTCTACACTATACACTGTAATTTTGTTTTGGCTTACGCCAGAGCAAAACAAAAGTGTGTGTAGAGCCACCTAATACAAGAAAAATTACAATTTGCATTGATATGGGTTTTTATCAAAAAAAAAAAATTATTTCAGTAAAATGTACTTTAATATTCGGGTGGCCAAATACGTATATTAAATTAACTTAAACTTTTTCATATTGTCACCAAAAACATTAAGAAGCAGAAGATTAACAAAAAACATTTTTCACCTGTTGCAAATGTATTTATCCACGGAAACAGCTACTACAAAAAAAATTTCATTGAGGTGTTTTAACACTTTATCAAAGCAATAATGTAACAAGCTAGTATCTAGTTTTTTTACTCGCACCAGACAGAAAACCTACTTGTAATTTTTGCAAATTGACTGCACAATAAAGGTCAAAACTGTTCTTGCACATACACCATCTTCTGTCCAGTTGCATTTCGGTATTCTAGATGATTGGCAGTATGGGGTCTAGGTCGAAATCTCGAACGGACGAAATCCCGAGTGTTTAAAATCCCGAACGTTCAAAATAATCTTCGGGATTTTGATTTTCCGGAATTCGACCGTTGGGATTTTGAACGGGACCGGGCTGTGTGCACTTAATTTATGAGTAAAGTTACAGCTTTTTCACTTTAGAAAAGTTAAGTGTTCTTTGTTTGAGATATTGCATTTTTATGGAGCAACTTTCAATATTGTCAGCACATGGAGATTGTTGCAATCTTAATTAAGAAAAGCACAAAAAAATTGCTAAGTTTTTTATACAAAGATGTAGTGATTAATTTTTACAAAAATGCAACAGTCAACAAGTCACATCAATACCTACGAGCATCTTTATTAATATGTATTAATATTAGCTGTTCCACAAAAGCTGAACTAAACCAAAAACATTATTTTCATCTTCAATTCAATACCAGAATTAAAGTATTTTTTAAAAACATTAACAGCAATTTCTGCTGGTACAGTTTTGTTGACACAATCTTCCAAGAATTTATTAAACACATTTTTGCAAAAAGCAAAAATGTTGCAAACTTCTGTTTGACGATTCACTGAAGAAGAGCTTAATAAATGCCTATACATTTTCTTTGGAAGATGCACAGAATCTACAAAAGCATTTGGTATCAAGTTTTTACTGATAATAATTGATGCAACAAGTTTTGCAGCAGGTTGACATCAGTACAACTTTTTGAAAAGTAATGAAAATCACAGCATCATCTTTGAACAATTTAAAATAATCAGAAGGGAGGACGGCATTATCAATCTTAATTTTTTTTAATTATAGGTCTTGAAATGAATTGTGTTTAATACACTGTTCCTGCAGCAAAAAGTTCTTTTTTTGCATCGGTGAAACGCAGTGCTTTGATCAAAACATTTAAGCAATGGTTTATTTGACAAATATTTGGGAAGATTGGAAAAAATTAAAGGAGTTGATGATAACTTTAATCCAACTCTTTTTAACTCAACAAGCTCATCTTCACTTTTTTGAGGAGAATTGGTAGGGATAATTTGAATATATGACAATAAAATATTTGGCACAAATTCTGCCTGAATCACTAATTTTTAAGTCTTTTTGTGGAATAGCTTTAATCAATTTTTGACATGGAACTTGGTCTGAAGACAATCAAAACAAGGGGATTGATAATTTAGATTCTTATTTTTTTTGTTGGTACAATAATACAGTTTTGCATTTGGGAACACAGCGAGCATATCTCATATTAAAGGCCAATCAAATAATGATCAAAAAAATTACTAATATTAATCAGTAATTATATATGAGTAATTTATATATTTGAGATGTAAATTCATCATTAAGATAAAAAAGATATTAGGTAAATTCATAGAATGCAAAGGAAAATTTATAACAAGATAACTAAGATTCAACATTATCTATAAAACCAAAACCAAAGTTTTTTCACTGGTTGTAGTGAAGCACTTTGTTTGGAAATGGCCTGTGACTGAACAATCACATAGATTACAAATATCACAATAAATTTATTGCATAAAGCAACAAGTAAGCTTTTAAGTTTTAGTATTTACAAAAAACAATTTTTATCATTAAACATAAGGCTATACAAACAAAATTTATAAATTTTTTACATTGTAAGTGTATATTTTTACATTTTTACAATTTTTTCAAAACATTAAGATCTAAGTTATAAATTACAAATTAAAAAGACCTACAAATTAAAAAACTATAAAAATTGTTACTATAAAAAATGTAAAAAAAAGCTATAAATCACAAATTACATGTAATAAGACCTACAAATTAAAGAACTATGAAAAATGTTTTAATGATCCTCAAAAAAACTTATCAAAAATTGTAATGGGCCAAAAAAGCTGTAAGGTTGTTTTAAGTACCACTTGCCACATTACCCAATACACATATAAATTAAAAAAGTGGGTGAATAAGCAAACAGTTTATAGTTATTATAAATAAAAATTCCAATAGTTAAAATAATGTTAAACAACTTTTTAAAAAATTATTTTTAAAGAAAAAAGTCAAAAAAAACTAAATACTTAAATTAGAAAAATCTTAATACTATGTTAACTTTATTAAGTAGGCTAATTGATATAAAAAAATTGGTAAAAATTTAGGAGGCGTACAATGTATATCATGTAATAAATTACAAGACATAAACTATTTACATGTATATCAAAAAAACATGATCAATTAAAAAAATTAAAAAACTAATTTAACATAAATTGAATAAAAACCAAAAAATAAATTTAAATTTATACTGTTTAAATTATTATTCGTGTAAAGCAGCAAATGATTGCAATTTACACTAGCCCTACAGTGTACACGAAGTCGAACGGAAAAAAACGTAGTTTCGTATCCCGTAGTTTAGGTATCCCTGGGAAAAACGAACCATAAAATTTTCACTTTTCTTCTTTGCATCATACTCACAAACTTTTTTTTTTCGGTTATTCTCCTTGTAAACGCTATTTCAGTTTCAAGAGAATAACAATGCGCTCTTTTTTGGTCAATTAATATCAACGTCACCAGTCCATACAACCTAGTTATTTTTAAACTTTGCTTATATTTATTGACATTCACGTGTCTGGTTTTTTAGATTTTACTTAAAAAATTGATTTTAATTCTTAAAATTTTAGCTGTTTTTAATAGGGTTCTTGTCAAAAAGTTGTTCTTTTGAAAGCTTCATAATTTTTAAAGATCGATCGGTGTAGACGTTTGATAGCATTCTTGGTTCGTCGCTCTAAAAATGCTTAAGTTCAATAGTTTTGCTTTCATAAACTTCAAAAGCTAACAAAAAAATAAAGGTTTTAATCTGTAAAGTGCGGTAAAAATGGTGTTGGTTGTAAAAAATTAAAATTTTTCTTCCAAATTACTCACTAAAATCTTTATTTTGCTTTGTTTTTGCTTTTTCGTTACCTTTTTCATTACAATAAACTCATAGCAACGAAGGTTTAGCAAACATTGGTCACGCGAGGCGCGCGTGATATTTGAAAAATATTTTTTCTACACATCCGAACTGTTCTTTTTTGTTTTGGTTTTGTATTTCTTTTGGTTTCTTTGGACCAAAGCTTTGATTTTAGGTTTGTTGTCTTAGTGAATCATGAAACCTAGGGTTCGGAACCGTAGGGTTCGCGCACTGATGACATCAGCGCGCCATCACGCCAATGGTCATTCATGCTTTTCTGGTACTCCGCGCTTCTACATTCATGTTTCTCTGCAAAAATACAGGAAATACGTTGTCTTGCTTGGTAATTTGAAACAAATAACCTTTATAATGTTAACACTAAAAAGTAAAAATAGAATAAACCATTTGCGTGGTCTGCAGCGGAATCAAGACTACTATTTCTGTTGTTTGGGTTGAGAAATAGGATTCCTTTAGACCAGCGTGGTCCAACTACGGGCCCGCGGAACAATTTTGTACAAGCAGCGGCAACTTTTTTTTTTGAAGAACGCTATGATTTTGGGACGAAAAAGGAACTTCATAGATCGATTCCAGTTGAAGACCTTTCTTTTTTTTTTTAGAGAACACCCTGATTTTGGGACGAAAATAGGTGTTTTTAGCCGGCTGAGGCCCGCAAACTCGAATAATTTTGAAAAGTGGCCCACAAGAGTGCAGAAGTTGGACCACCCTGCTTTAGACTAAAGCTTTGACTTTAGATTAATTACTCATGAAACCTAGGCTTCGGAACCGTAGGGTTTGCGCACTGATGATCATCGCGCTCGACGATCACTGATCATCGCGCCATTGCGCCAGCGCTGGCGCGTCTGTCATGACGTCACAAACGTTACCAAGCTAAGTCCTCCCTTACTACTATTGCTAGAAAGAAGAAACAAGAATGAGATATTAGGAGACTCCTAAATCAACAACAAAGCAGCAAACGAATATGGTTAAAAGTGTAGTGAATTATACCAAAAATACTAAGACAACTTGTCGGCAGCGTGGTCGAGTGGTTAAAAATTATAGTTTAGTAAAAATACTGCAATGTGACGCGTTGAATGCGCAACCGACAACAACATTACTAGTTTCTTCCGTCGTGTAAAACTTTTTTACACCTCGGTCGCATTTCAAACCTTCAAAGATTTTACTGACACAAAACAATTATTTGTATTTACCATAGATGTCATCCCAGATTACGATTTACGGAAAATATTTTACTTTACGTTTCTTTCATAGCTGACAAAAGAACAGTTTAGCAAATTCTTTTTTGGAAAGCACAATTAAACCCATCAATGACGTTAGGAGAGAGAATCGATGAGCTTTCTTACTTGCTTGCATAGCGAAAATGAAAATTTCATCACCGCTCATGATAGTTTTCAATAAATTTCTGTTAATAGATATGCAGCTAGATGTTAAATTTTAAAAAAGTTTTCAAAGTGAAGGTCTAGTTCAGAAGAGAATATATTAGAATTCGATAGCCAATGCAATAAAGAGTGCCCAGGGTTTAATTCAACTTTGGCATGTGATGCACTTCTTAGCGAAATGGTCTCAATCATAAGCAACGTTCCCTCTATGAGCTTGCTTAGTGTGCGCGGAATGAATGGCCATGTGAGCAGTGGTGGATATTCAAATTTAGGGACCCAAGGCAAGGATTTTCAGAAATTGATGTTTAGTGAAAAAGAAAAGAAGTTTTGATCTCTTCTTTCAGTTTTCTCTCCCAAAATCAAGGTGTTCTCTAAAAAAAGAGAAAAAAAAAAGATCTTTACCTAGAATCGATCTCTCTATTTCCTACTTTTTGTGGCAACTTTTTGAAGGTTTCGTGCTATTTTCGAGGTGGAGACCTTTTTTTTTTAAAGAACACCTTGATTTTAGGAACAAAAGATGGAAATCAGAGATGAAATCGAAGTGAAGACCTCTTTTTTTAGCGATCACCATGATTTTTGGAGTAAAAACCGAAAGATGAGATGAAAACTATTATAATATCCACCACTGTGTGGAGCTTGCTTCTGATTGAAAGCACATATTTAGATTGACTTGCCAATACCTATGCAGTGCGCAGCAAAACGAAAGTACTGCGTGGGAGTTCTAGGCTAGCTGCGCGGTCGCGCAGCCGCGCAGCTTAGAGGGAACGTTGATCATAAGCCTATTAACTGACTAACAGCTCAACCAGCTTGTGTAGATTCTATTCTCTACAATTATGCACCGCTTTGAAAAACTTCTTAAAAATCAAAGCCAATATTAGTTTTGTAGTAAGTTAATTTTATGTTTTCTGGAATTTGTTGATGTTGCTGCTTTTATATCATTTTTGTAATAACTTTCGTATTTTACATGCGGCTTCTCAGAATTTTGATGCTTGAAATTTGACTTTGGCTCAACCGAATATTATTTATTGTATAAAAATATTATTGGATTTGAAAATTAAGTTTAATTATTACCGGTAATTTAAACAATTCTAAAAAAATTTGATTTATGATTTTTGCAACATTGTTTGTTTTGATAACTTATATTTTTCCAATTTCCTTTGAAATTTTGTAAGTTTAACAAAAGATGACTTGTCAAAACCCGTTTTAAATTATTGAAAAAAATTTTAACAATCTGCAGACCAGTTGATTCTCGTGTGCTAAAATGAAAAGTTGAATCACAATGCAATCTAACAAAACTTCCACTAACGGCATTGAACGTAGTAATATAGAAGCAAATAATAACGTTCTTGCAACTTTACTCAAGAATCTTTAAAGATTATGGTAACGTGATTTATTGTTAGTTTGCTGCGCTTACCTGGTTGGCGAAGGAAACTGGTGAAAAGGTTAAGACAATGAGCATTGTGACTCAATGACGTAACAATTGTTTGAATTTAGGTCGCTTTGATTTTTTCTCTGCCTTTTTGCTTAAGCGTGAGCAATTGTACAGTTTAATTTGCTTTAATTTCGTGAGCTTTTAGTTTGTTTTCAGTTCGACAGTTCTAATTTGTTTTATTCTATTTGAATAAGGTGTTTTAACTTTAACTTAAAATAAAGAAATAATTTGTTAAATTTAATAAAAACAAATATTTTGGTTTTCTGTCTGAATAAGGAAACAAATTGGTTAGTAAGAATCACCTCAAGTAGAATTTATTGCAGTGATTTCACTGCACCAGATCAGTTGAACTAGGTAACCCAAATACCTGTGCTGAAGCAAAGCTGTGTTTATATTATTCTATCTATTATTTTTTATACAATTTGGGAAGAGAGTAAAATGTTTTTTTGATCCATAATACGACTAAATATAACAGCATAAATGTATTCATCAGAAATTTTAAAAAAAATTTTTAACAAAAACAAACAAAAGAAAAAACTATGATAAACGTTTTCGGCTTGCGTCAGCCCTCTTCAGATAAATAAAATGATTTAAAGAACTATGTACTGTAATTTAAATTACAACTTTTTAAATTACAGTACATAGTTCTTTAAATCATTTTATTTATCTTTACAAGAACTTTTTAAATTACAGTACATAGTTCTTTAAATCATTTTATTTATCTGAAGAGGGCTGACGCAAGCCGAAAACGTTTATCATGGTTTTTTCTTTTGTTTGTTTTTGTTAAAAAAATTTTTTTAAATTTCTGATGAATACATTTATGCTGTTATATTTAGTGGTATTTTTTATACAGGCTCAAGAAACAGATGATCCCGGGACGGAAGTCCTTAATACAGTTAGTTCTGGTTGGCACGAACGAATTTTCTCAAAAACGTTTCTCAACTGATAGCGAGAAATCGCTGTTTCTAACTATAAAGAATACATTATTTACAAAGTCATTCAAACTAGATCAAATTTCGCAAACTTGATTCTAAAGCTTTACGAACTTTAAAGCAATTTACAGGGTCAACAGTTTCTGCAAATAGGTGCTACGACAGTTGATCGAACGATACTTGATCGAACGACATTTGATCGAACGACACTTGATCGAAACGACACTTCATGAAAATGAAAGTTGATAAAAAAAAAAAAGATTTTAATTTTGTATTTTTCTGCAATTAAACAATCTCTGTAAATTAGTTTAAAAAAAAAAACAAATGCCATAAGTAAGAAGACAGTTTGTTTATACTTTTTATAATTTTTAGCCAATGCCAAGGTCTGGATTTTTTAAGCCGCAACAAGTAGATCTCTTGTCAAAATTCTGTTTCGTTAGATGCTTATTGCTGCAATTTTTTTTACATGGTGGCCAGTAGCGTATTTAGGGGGGGGGAGTTGTTCCATGGCCTCACCCTTGAAGACCCTTTGAAAAAATCAGACACAGATTCGAAAGGAAGAGTTCTTTTAGAGACTATTATGTTTTTGGGGCAAAAAATCAACAAAACCTGGACAAATTCAAAGTTGCAAGTTTTCTCTTTCATTTTTCGATCAAATGCTGTTTCGATTAAGTGTCGTTTCGATCAACTTATGCAAATAATTACTCAACGATTTTGCTCACTGACTTTAAGCATAATTAGCAATTCGATGGCTAATATTAAATGTGATAGTTTGTCCAAACAATTCTATCTCACTTTAGAATTAACTTCCAAGGCGTCAACCTGACTCTTGACTACTTAAACACTTAAACAAATTTCCTGCAGGCAACAATAACACAAAGCGATCTCTACGCTTTAACTCGAACTACTTAGCTAAACTCAATCAGCTAGAATGGATGAATAGCAATTGCCAGCTAATATATATATTAAATAAATCAGCAAAATTCTTGAAAAAAATCGAATATACCTGAACAAACAATATCTTAGATTAATTATTATGCTAAATTTAGCAGTCAGACAAAGCATTCTATGACGTCACAAACACCATCATATGATCAAGTATAAAAACACGTTATGCAACTATAAAATAGAACTAGCTAAACATTAATCGAATTTTCTAATCTTCCCTCGAACACATCAAAAAACCAACGAGACTTCCTTTCTTTCTACTTGCGCCGACTCAAAATTCCCAAGATTTGGAGAAGAGCAAACCTAATCCTCATTTCAAAACCAAACCGCAACATTGGTTTGGTTTTGAAATGAGGATGATTGTGACACATTTCCAACGATAGGGTATTGTGTTAGTGTTAAAGGTAATATTGTACAGATTTGTAAGATATCTGATGAAAAGTTCCCTTGGGTGTTCTAGGTGTCTGATGTTTATGCCATTAGCTTCAGTGAAATTGTTATTTGTGTTGTTTGAGATAATTAATCACACTTGAGTAATTGTTGTATCTTTGCACGAATACACAGGTTTATTAAATAACAATAATTAAAATTCACAAAAATCACTTAGCCAAAAAAACAACCGTATTGAAATAGAATGCTTTTAGTTCGTTTGCTGTAGTAGCTTGATAACTTTGAACTGACTGATGAACCGAAATAGAAGCGCAAATTTAAATTGTAACAATTATGCTTGGAGATACACGCGTGTCCAATTGTTCGAGCAGAAGGCGCTGATTAAGATTAGAAGCGTTTAAGAAAACACTACGTCATCTATTGCACAATATCACAACACTTCCCCAAATAAACTACGACAAAAAAATATATACATATTAGCAACAATATTTTTTTGGAGGTCTCTTTGTTCTCGCTGATCGTCGTGGATTGTATCGCCCGTACTCGTCTCCGGTTGGTAATCTCGGATTGTTGCGTTGGTTCATCGAAGAAGAACTAGATGCGTGGTCAGTCCCGGCTGGAAGTGTTTCTGTAGACAAAACGCTCGTTGGGATTTCACAGGGATCATCATCTTGATCCGAACCGTATCGAGGTCGAAGTTGATCAAGATGTCTTCTCCAAGTTGGTCCTCGAGGAATGACTCGTACATTGACGCTTCGTGTACCATGGACTTTCGTAACTATCGCAGGCATCCATCGTGGGTCACGATCTCTTCTAGGGCCGAAGTACAGTGCGTAACAAGGGTCTCCTAGTGAGTAATGATGTTCGACTTTCGAAACCACTTCCGAGTCTTCAGCATTTGAATGCTTGCTCGCTTGTTTTGACTGTCTTCCCTGCAGGAGATGCGGAATGGATGGAACCAAAGTGTCAATTTTGGTGCGAATTCTTCTTCCATTCAACAATTCGCTTGGTGACAGTCCCGATGCAAAAGGAATTCTATATTGCATTAGAAATTCTTGCAAAGCTTCCTTTGGAGGTAACGAGGATTTTCTCAATGCCTGTTTGAACGATTGTATCAAACGCTCGGCAGCACCGTTTGTTGCTGGATGATAAGGTGCTCCGGTGAGATGTACAATGCCTCGTTGTTTGCACCAAGCTTGGAACTCTTGAGACATGAATGTTGTAGCATTATCGGTCACCAACGTGTGGGGATATCCGTAATGAGCAAATTCTTGTTCAAGTATAGGAGTAGTACTTTTCGAAGACGTTGAGGTTGTTGGATGAATGCAAGGATATTTTGAATAAGCGTCTACAAGGACTAACCAGTTTCTTCCCAGAAAGTTGATCGCATGGTCCAAGTGGAGTCTTGACCATGGTTTTTCTGGCATCATCCACGGATGGATTGAAGGTTTATCCGGCTTATTTTGAAATTGGCCACAGGAAGTGCATTTGCGACATAAATCCTCAATGTCAAAGTCAATTCTTGGCCAATAGACAGTTGACCTGGCAAGTTGTTTCATCCGTTGCATGCCGAAATGTCCAAGGTGTAATAATTTAAGAATATGATTACGTAGGGTTGAAGGAATTATTACCCGTAAGCCGTAAAAAACGCAACCATTCTCTGTTGACAACGAATTTTCCAACTTTTTGAAGTCTTTAAGCTCTTCCGAAAATGCATGCGGCCATCCCTCCTTCACAAATCGCATTACTTGGGCAAGAATTGGATCCTTGGCAGTCTCTCTGACCACAAGCAATGGATTGTCAGGATTGATTTGACGACTGATTGTTCGAACTAAACAAACGCTATCGACATCATCTTCCATCTCCTCCCCATCAAAACTTGTGTCATTTGAAAATGGCAAGCGACTAAGAGCATCGGCATTGCCATGGTCCTTGCTTCTACGGTATTCCACCGTGTAGTCATATTGATGGACTAGTAATGCCCATCGTGCAAGTCGATTCGCGGCCATTGCAGGAGTACCTTTATCAGGGGCAAACAAGGTCACTAAAGGTTTGTGATCGGTAACCACAATGAACTTACGACCGTAGAGAAACTGATGAAATTTCTTCAAAGCGTACACTAAGGATAGTGCTTCTTTCTGTATTTGGCTGTAGCGTCTTTGTGTTGCCGATAGAATTTTAGAAATATTGAGAATCGGACGCTCGCTTCCGTTTGCAAAGCGATGAAATAATACCGCTCCAATTCCCCATTCTGAGGCGTCACAAGATAAACCCAACGGAAGAGATGGGTCATAGTGCGCAAGTACAGTCTCTGTGCATAATAACCGTTTGATCTTTTTGAAAGATGTCGCTTCTTCTTCACCCCAATTCCACTGTTGTCCTTTGCGTGTAAGCTTGTACAACGGCTCGGTGATTTCCGAAAAATATGGAGGTAAGAATTTAGAATAAAACTGCACAGATGCTAAAAAAGATTTTAACGTAGAAATGTTCTTGGGTGTAGGCATTTCTAGTATGGCATCAACTTTGGACCCTTTTGCAATTCCTCGACTTGATAAAGTGTGACCCAGGTAATCAATTGATACTTGGGCGAAAACACATTTCTCACGGTTGCAGCGAAGACCTTTTTCTTCTAGTCTTTTGAACAAAGCTCGCAGGTTCATCAAATGATCTTTTGCGTTGTCACCACTTACCAAAATATCATCGAAATACACGGCAACTCCTCGCAAATTTTGCGTTAACTGTTCCATGATTTCTTGGAAATACCCTGGTGCGGATTTAATTCCGAAAGGAAGTCTTTTCTGAAGTAAAACCCCTTTGTGAGTGCTGAGAGCCAGCTTCTTCTGGCTGTCAGGAGAAAGACAGATTTGATTATATGCATTAGCTAGATCAATCTTACTAAAGCAGTAACCACGTCCTAGCTTGCGCATTAGATCTTCTGGGAGAGGGATTGGTTGACGATGGTCTTCCAGTTGCGAGTTTACAGTCACCGAATAATCTCCACAAACTCGGATGCTTGCTTTTGCTTGACCTGGCAAAGGAGACTTTCGAATAGGAACCACGGGGGTGCCGTACGAGTTAAAATCTGTAAGCTCACATACACCTCTCTTAATTCCTGCTTGGTATGCTTCGTTTAAATCTTGTAGGATTGAGAACGGAACAGGTCTTGGCTTCTTGAAAATAGGTTTAGCTTCAGGTTTAAACCGTATGTCCAGTGAAAAATCTTTTAGACAACCCAATGTAGATTCAAATAAAGTAGGAAACTCTCCACATAATTGAATACATGCCGCATGTAAAGAGTTTTCTGGACCAGTTGTAGTGACGTGCTCTATCGTTGCAGTAGATTCAGCACAACTTAGGTTTTCTCTGAAGTGATCAGTTAAGTTGGTGAGTTTCAACTTCATCATCGCCAGACGACCTAGTAAATTTAGATTGGGCACCTTAGTGACAATTACAGGAAAGGTCACGTCAGGTGATTTTTCATCAATACTTGCAGTTGATTGGAATTGTCCCACGACGGGTAGCGGGCTACCTTCAGCAACTTGATATTGAACTGATACAGGTTGTAGAATGGGTTTACCCAGCGTTTGCCACGTCGCTTCACAGCAAAATGTGTCACTGGCTCCACTATCAATTTCAAACTTAATTCTGCGGTCATTAAGTCTAATAGTTTGATAGATGGGTGAAACAGAACATTGGACTTTGTGCACCAATTTCACCTGTTGTTTCACAAGCTTATTATCTCTTAGTCGAGACATGCATACAGATTGCAGATGACCTGTTTTCTTGCAGAAGCTGCAAATAGCTTTAATGTGGGGACAAGTTTTGCTAAAATGTCCAGAATTTCCACACCTGAAGCAGCCGGTTTTCTTTTCTTGCGTTTTGGAAGTTTTGGACTTTGCGTGATAAACTTTCTGCACCGACGTAGAAGGTTGACCGTGTACGGTTTCCTTTGCTACCTTGGCTGCTTCTTCCACTTCTTGAGCCACTCTGATGGCGTTGCTAAACTTCAGTTCATCGTCCTTGAGCTTGAAGAGTGTCTTCAAAACTGCTTCGTTGTCTACTGAACAGATGAATTTAGTTCGCAGGGCTTTATCTAAAGGATCTTTAATGGATTGAAAATCACATGTAGCTGCATCTTGTCGTATTCTGCTTGCCAGTTCAGGAATAGTTTCGCCAGGTTTGCGTTTCATGTCAGACCAGAACTTGAAACGTTCTCTGACAACAAATCGTTTTGGGTCGAACTGCTCTGCCATAAACGTCTGAATATCATTCATGGTTAGCTCATGTATGCTTTTGACAGGTTGTTGCTGAGCCGCTAAGTTGCTAAGCATTTTGTAAACGGAGTTAGATTGGTTGGTAAGAAAAATTTGTGCTTGCTTGTTGTCGGGAATAGAGTTAGCAGTGACGAATGTTCGGAACCTTGCCAAATAATCAGTCCATAACTCAGATGTGGAATCGAACGGTTGAAAACTTGCCATCGGTGTTGAAACATTTTCTCGCGGGTTGTTCAAGCTGCTTTGTAAAGTTTTCAGCTGCTCTTGAAGCATTGTCATTTGCTCTTGGTGTTGCTTGTTCTGCTCGCGATGCTCGTCGCGTAAAACTGCCATTTGCTCTTGGTGTTGCTTATTTAACAACAAAATCAGTTCAGAAATTTCACTCATTTTGACAATTCAAGCTTTAATGCAGATTCAACAAATTTTCTTTAAAATTCTTGACGCAGATGAGTTACTTGAATCCTCGTCGCCACTTTTGCCTGTTGTATCTTTGCACGAATACACAGGTTTATTAAATAACAATAATTAAAATTCACAAAAATCATTTAGCCAAAAAAACAACCGTATTGAAATAGAATGCTTTTAGTTCGTTTGCTGTAGTAGCTTGATAACTTTGAACTGACTGATGAACCGAAATAGAAGCGCAAATTTAAATTGTAACAATTATGCTTGGAGATACACGCGTGTCCAATTGTTCGAGCAGAAGGCGCTGATTAAGATTAGAAGCGTTTAAGAAAACACTACGTCATCTATTGCACAATATCACAACAGTAATGATAAGTAGTACTTTGTCAGTGGGAAAGCTCTTAATTGTATGATATATGTGTATCGGCTGATTTTGTTTTTCTTAAATTGAGCGACGTTTGTGAATTGTTCATTAAAATCTTTTGCTTTGTCTATGTTAGTGATGTTGTTTTACTGATAGTTCCAAAGTACATGGCTTCTGTTCTGTTATGTAGGTGGTTTTTTGTTGGCTATTTTATTATGATGCCCCAAAATAAGTGAGGATTGCATTTGTGATCAATTTTGTCAAGGTGTTTTATCTAAATGTTTGTTTTATGTTCATATCAAGTGAGCAGTAATTGATGAAAGCTAGTGTGACAAAAAAACGATTAACTTTAATGCGAATTTGTTAGTTTATTTCTGACTAAAAATCTGGACGGCAATGATTTTCAGGACTGATTTTATTTTACAGTATATTACAAGTAGTTAAGATTGTTTTTGATCCATAACGTGGATTCTTGGTAAATGTTTTTAAAACTCTAAAACTGCAAAACCGAAATCAGGAAACTGTTTGAGATTGTCATTAGGTTTTGAAAACAAATTTTTAATTCTACAATTTGAACTAAAACTTTCAAAAATTTTTCCATTGAAAAGAATAAAAAACATGCTGAATATTGAAACCAATAAAAAATGAACAAAAATAATGGACTAAAGTTGACTTCGCTTTTTTTTAATCACTGGCTTAATTAGCGAAAAAATATGTGCAATTTAAACAATAAATTAAGTTAACTTTAGTGCATCTTTTTTGTTTATTTTTGATTTAAAATATTTTAATCAATTTAAATTATTTTTAAAAATTGTTGAGAGAAAAATAAAAACATAGAAACTAAAATGCTAAGATATTGAGAGTACTAGATACCAAGGCAAAGCAAAAATTAAGCGGCATGAAGTTGTACATAGTGATGCAAAGTTGTACATTGACTATATTTTAGCCAGGTTATGCTCGCTTTTTTTGAGCTCACATATGGTTTTATTAAATGTGCACAGATTGATTATTTAATTTAAAATGAAAATTTTTCGCAAATTAGTTTATGTATTTTACATCTTAATTTTCGTAGTACTACTTGAAACAGTTCAATTTTTAAAACTATTTCATCGAACAAGAAGTCTACGACGTTCACTGAGGATCGTGCAATTAAAAAATCTAGTTATCGAGTATGAAGACACTTGCTCAGATTGGAACTTTTCTAAGAAGATACAAGTAGAAAAAAAACCCCAAATCGTTCTTGATCCCAATCGATTCCTTTATCCAGGATTGATCGGGGGTCCCAATAACCAGATTCTTGGATTGCAACAATCCATATATTTGACCATACGATTAAACAGGTTTGTTAAAAATCTAGGGGACACTGTATGGTGTACACTCAAGAATAGGCCTTCTTAAATGCCGTCCTCTAGAACAGCGATATACGTAGGTTTGAACCATGAATCAAAATACTATGAAGTACAAAAACTAAAACTATAAAATACAGCAAGGTCTCTCAGCGGAATAGTTCAGTGTGATCACTTTAACTTGCAAGCAGAAGAATGCAAGTTCAATTCTCAGTCAACCTGAAAGATTCCAGTTTTGCCATAGTGTATTTGAACCAAAAAAAAAAACAAATTTTAATTTGTTGAAACCCAATAAAAAAGTTTTAACTGGCACCTTATTTTTTGTCTCAAGACACATTAGACGTAGTTTGACCCAAATGCCGGGTGCTTTTTCGCATCCTGGTTTCAAAGCAAATCTATACTTTTTGTTCTGCAAAAAAGACCCAAACTAGACATGTGAAACAAAGTGTGTGAACAGATGTTTAGTCAGTGTCTGCAAGTCGGCAACATTTTTTAAAGAACGGAACAAGCATGTAAAAAACGCTTTTGTTAGGGCACATTGTCAGCATGACCTGAAACCTTACAATTTCATTTAGTATCATATCTGAATTTGTCCTTTCGACTCGCAGGAAAGCATCGGAAACATTATTCATAGGGCAAGGGATTACCCCGATCTGGTTCCAGAGATTTCAAGATATTGGCGTCAAGTTGCAATTTTTTATTTTGGTTTTTCAGTTTTTATTAGACATACGACAGAAATTTAGAACTGCTTGCTCAGACCGCCAAGTAAGGAAAGTGCCGCAAATTGTCTTTCTGAAGAACACAACAGAATGGTGCGAGTATGTTTTGAACCAGACCATGTCGAGTACAATCACGGCGCTCTCAACCACTCGACTGCGCTGCTGACAATTATTCATCTGGACATTAAGGTTTTTACCGCATGCCAGATGAACGTTCTATGCAAAAAAAAACTGGCCATATATCCATTTATCCATATAAGCTCTTAAAATGAGCTTTTGTATCAATTGCTATCTAAAGCAAATATGTTCGTGACTTGTTGTTTTTTGCTACAATTTGTTCAAGGTCTACAAACCTTCATCAACACGATTGTTTTTTGTTCCACTATATCATATGGTGAGAATCCTGGTTGTGACGTAAGAAAGTTGATTTAAAAATGAAGCAGCAACATTGCTTTCAAAAAAAACGCTAAATTTAAGGTTTAAACAACCAACCAGAAATTGCTTTCAAGGTTTCAAGAGATTTTAAGGTATTTTACGTCACCAAAACTTTACACTAACGTGAGTTTGAGAACTCTTTTGAATGATTTTTTCTTGTCAGAATGAAGTAAAATTTTTTCAAAATTTTGTTTATTATATTTTATCAAAAAAAAACTAGTTTCCTACTTATTTTTGTGACTTTTTTAGTAGCTATAGGTGTTTTGAAAGTCGGTTTCTACTATATATCTTAAGAGTTATAAAACTTTTTGGACTGCAAGTTCTTCTCCCTGTACATTTTGAAACAACATATTTAAAGCTTTACATATTTTACTATATGTAGAACTTATTTATTATCAGAACTACTATTTAAGGTTGTCTGTCAGTATTCAGTAGCTTAATTAATTTATTATAAAAGAATCGGTGAAAAATAAAAGAAGTGGGGGGAAAGTAAAACAGAGGAAGGGTTGTATTAACAACCGGTAATGTACACGACACACACAATCAATTGCCAAAGCAATATCAAAAGCAAGAGATTTAAGACAATTGGCAACTGCTACAACAAACAACCAGCTACGAACTGTCTCAAAATTCCAAACATGAATTCAATAAATAAAGCAAATTTAGTTGAAAAAAAAAAAAGAAATGACGTATTATTACCTTGGTTTGAATATCTCTGCTGGCTTAAAGCGGGCAACCCACGTTGAGAAATCCACTATAGTTATACCGAAATCGAAATCTTTACACTCCCGATAGCGTCCACGCCACGTAAAGAATGAAAACAAAGAACGCGTAAGCGTTCTATAGTGTACCTAATGATTGCTCAAGCGCTAGCCTCCAATAGACATTACTCATAAGACGAGAGCGGTATAAGCAATGCTTGCACTATATAGCACCGTCTTTGTATTATTTCTTCAGATTTCCCCCAAGGGTTCACATCCTCAAATACTTCATCTTTAGGTGTTCAAAAAAGTCTGTCAATTCAAACTATTTATACGAGGGTCAGTCAATAAGTAATGAGACTTTTTTAATAACTCAAGTTTGCAATGACTGGTAATCAAAAAATGCTTTTTTATTTTTCAACATAGTCTCCCTCCTTTGCAACACACTTGTTCCATCTTGATATTAGATTGTCTATTCCTTTGGCATAGAATTCCGTGGACTGGGTCCTTAGCCAGTTGCTCACAGCAGCCTTCACTTCTTCATCAGTCTGGAAGTGAATTCCCCTCATACTCTCTTTGAGTGGGCCGAAGAGGTGAAAATCAGATGGTGCAAGGTCTGGGCTGTAGGGTGGGTGTGTTAGAAGTTTCCAGCCTAAATCTTCAATTTTGGCTAGGGTTCTTGCTGCTGTGTGGGGCCTTGCATTATCCTGAAGGAGAATCACACCTCTTGATTGAAGTCCTCTCCGTTTGTTCTTAATGTCTTTTTTCACTTGAGTTAGCAGCTCACAGTAGTTCTCTGAGTTCACAGTATTGCCCCTTTCCAAGAAACTGATAGTGATCGGCCCATTTCTGTCCCAGAACACAGTGAGCATGACTTTCCTTAAACTTTTCTGAGATTTGAATTTTTTCTTCACTGGGGAAGAAACATGCTTCCACTCCATTGATCGTCGTTTCGATTCAGGTTCATAATGAAAGACCCAGGTCTCATCAGTTGTCACTATTCTCGATAGAAATACATCTCCCTCCTTTCTGTATCTGCGTAGTGATGCTCTGGAAGCCATCAGGCGCTGCATTTTGTGATCATCCGTTAACATCTTTGGAACCCAGCGACAGCTGACTTTTGAAAAACGCAGCTTCTCACGCACAATTGCGTACACTGTGCCATGGGAGATGTCCAAGTTTGTAGCAATTTCATCTAAAGTGACCCTTCTATCAGATTTGATCAGGTCTTCAACTGCCTGTACTGCTTCTGGGGTAGAGACATCCACAGGTCTTCCACTTCTCAGATCATCAGTAATGCTTTCGCGTCCATCTTTGAATGCTTGCACCCATTTGTAGAAGTTTGCTCTAGACATACAGGAAGGACCATATTGTCTTTGCATTCTAGACAGAATCTCACATGATTTTACACTCTCTGCCAACAGAAATCTGATGACTCCTCTTTGTTCCAAGCATGAGCTGTTTCCTAGCCTAGTAGTCATTTCAATTTATCGTCACACCTACAGTAATCTGAAAATAAACAAGTTTTGTTGTAAATAAGATGACAACTCCATTCATAATCATCACATAAAATTTCAGTTGCATAACTCCAAGAACACCAAAGTAATTGAGAAAGTCTCATTACTTATTGACTGACCCTCGTAATTGTAAGCATTAATAGTTCAGCGGGATGCACTCGCAATTCGGTGAAGGTGCAAAGCCCCATTTGTGCATTGACGAATGGAGTCGCCCAACACCAGTCCGCAGGCAATTGAGCTTAACCCAAACTGCTCGGGACAAACCCATCCCAACAGGCCTGGCACCGATCCCGGGCACAAAAACGCGGAGCCTGGAAGCATTTTCACACTATTCTGCATTCCATTTATGATTTGTCCACTCAGAAGTGCGGATGCAAAATCTGGCAAGGTTGTTCAAAAGATTCCGCGCAGCTGGCACAAATGGGCGTCTAGATCTTAATCTCTCTAGGCGAGCATCTGAGGACCCAATTAAAAGACCATACAAGATATGATCAGGGTCCAGAGATCCACGGTGGGCCAAGAAGAGTGTCGCTCCCAGTCGGCGAAGCTCAGCTGGCTGGATGCCTGAAAATACAGGTAAGTGGTCCGTTGGAGTGGGACGCAGGCATCCAGTGATTATGCGCTAGGTGTTGTTCTAGACATTGTCTATGAGGCGAGTGCAAGCGCTGCGACACAGACTGGTGCACAGTACTCAGTTGTTGAGTAGACCAGAAATAAGGCAGCTATGCGTAGTGTTTCGGAAACAGCACTCCATCTCGAGCACACAAATCGCCTCAGTAGTGTGATGCGGACTCAGGATAGATTTTTGCGCAGCGCCACTAGATGATGACGAAACGTGAGCGATCTGTCCAGTTTTACCCCGAGATAAGTAGGGATTGAACAGTATGGTAAGATTCTATCATTGTTGTAGACTTTTAGCTCACGCTTGGCCTCTCGGCTATTTAAGTGACCGAGAGGTTATTTAAGTGAAAGGCTGCCGTTGCCGTCTTAGTGTGACTGAGCTTCAACCTCCAAGTCTGGAGGTACGTTGAAAGTGTAGACATGTCTTGGCTTAAAGTCCCCTCCAAGTCCTTTCAGTTTCCCGAACAGTGCAACAATACTAAATCATCAGCATAAGCAAACTTTCTGGAAATCATGGAAGGCAGATCGTACGTATAGATGTTAAATAGGAGGGGAGCCAAGACCGATCTTTAAGGAACATCGTTTTTTAGACGGCGTGACCTGCTTTACTTGCTGTCACCGAAAGTAAGGGTAAAACGTCGATTTCGGACAAGCTCCATAATCATTTTGACCATGTACGTATCTGGCAGAAGCCTCAGCAGCTTGCAGGTAAGGCCACGGTGCCAGACAGTATCATAAGCAGCTGTCAGATTGATAAATATGGCACCGGCCTTCTTCTTAGCCTCGAAAGAATCCTTGATGTTCTGGGTCCGTAGAACAATTTGATCTACGATTGACTTCTCGCTTCGAAACCCAGCCTGCTCTTTAGGGAGCAGTGGATCGATTAATGGCTCAATGCGGACGTAGATAAACCTCTCGAGGATATTTTAGGGAAAACAGAGCAGCGATATCGGTCGATAACTCTTTGGGTCCCTCACGGGCTTCATTGGTTTTGGGATCGAAACTACAAATGCTCTTCTCCAGATCTTAAATTGAGTCGGCGCAAGCAGGAAGAAAGGAAGTCACGTAACTAGGACTTCAAAGCAGCTCCAGCATGGATTATAAGCTCTGGGAAGATGGAATCAGACCTCGGAGCTTTACCTGGTTTTAAATGTTAGAGGGCAGCAGTAAATCCTCTCTGTGAAAAAATGTCAGAGATATTTGTAGGATCTGGTGTTGTGACCCTCCAAAGATCAGACACTTTTTGAGAAACAAGTCGAGATCACTTGCGCTCAATAGCCTCGTATCTCCCGTTTCTGACCAACTGAGATACAATAGCATTAGCTGAAACGGGGCAGTGACGAGGAGAGTGTCGTGATGTACCAGTAAGGTTGTTGAAAGTAATTCATGTTTTTGACTATAGAATATAAAAAATCCATGCTTCGAACTGCCTCGGACCATCGATCCTTCCGCTTTTTGTCAAGCTTGGCAAGTAAAGCTGAGCACCCAGACTTGGGTCGTTTTCCTGAGGAGACTGAAGAAAAGTTCTATAGAGGAATTCATACTCTGCATTCCAGCACGGAATATAGTTGTTTTGATACCTGCGTGGAATAGTCTGTTTGGATACTTTCTTGATGATGTTACAGAAGTCCTGGTAAGCTGTATCCAAATCAAGTAAATCAAGCGGCAACAAAGTCATTACGAATTTATTCGTCAAAGCAATGTAGTGACTCCATTTGACCTTGCGGAAGTTTCATCGCTTAACAGGCATGCTTGGCACTGCCATAGCAAACCTTGTTGGTGTAATAAGCAAAGGTCGATGTTGTGACCTGGGAAACTTTTCAAGGACACGTCTATCCGGTAAGCGACTGTTTGGACCTTCGCTAGCAACAGCTAGATCTAAATTGGTCCCAATGTTCTTGCGGCCAGAGTAAAAATTGGCGTTGTATAGGTGAGCATAACAATTAATACTTGTCCAGCCAGCCAAGCACTCACCGTCCGGACTGGTATCATCGTAACCCTAATCAACATGACGACAGTTAAAATCGCCAGCGTAAAGGCAGGGATGAGGAAACACTGATAGACCCAAAAAGTGCAATTGTGTTCGTGAAGGTTTGTAGACGTTGACTATTTTATAGCCATCAACATCCATGCACAACCACTCGATCTCCGATGTCGGTGGAGATTGGTTCAAAAGCATGTACTTTAGTCGCTCGTGGACAAACGTGACGAGGCCATGCTTCATGCTTAAAAAAGATCCAGCTAGTTGGTAGCTTGGAAGTACCAACCTCTCTGCATCAGTGCAGTGGGTCTCCTGTAAAAGGATGACGAGTGTCTCAGACTGCAGAGCGAGGTGATGAAGAACGTTCATCTTGCTATTGCTTGCAGTGAGGCCTTCGATGTTCAGCTGAAGAATAGTGGGTTTTCGGAACTTGTTGGCAATGTGCCCTGAAAAGGTCAGTTTTATCCAGGCATTTCCCAATCCTGAAAAGGACGTTTGCCGATTAGGAGACCCTTGCTGAACATCGGAGTAAGTAGTTACCCTTCCGGTTCCGCAGGTTTGGTTTTGGTCTGTCATGTTTAAACCAAGAACAGAGTTACTCACGGCCCAGGATGCAAGAAAGCAACTGCCATCTGGGCCAAAAATGCATAATTTGTTTTAATGCATGTTAAAACTTTCCCCAGGCCCACCAAAGAAATAGGTTTCCCCGATTACAACTTACTGAGGACAACTGACCTGATCTTGGTACAAAAAAACCTGAAGTTGTAGTTTAGAGATTCATAGTCAACTAGTAGACTATAAGACTCTAGCAACGTCAATCATGTCGCACGGATACTGCGCAAAAATTTTTGCCCTAATTTTTGCCTAAAAATTTTTATGAAAAAAATATCTAAAAAATAAAAAATGTTATTCAATGACCACAATGTAGCTTAAAACAGTTTGCCAATATTATTTGCTATATAACGAACTCCTCTTTTAAAGTAAAATATTTACAATTATTATGTGCTGGCATCAGCGTGGTTGTTGGGCAACATAGACTACTATGTTATTTCTCTAGTCTTTATATTTCTTTAACACTATATCTCTATATCAAGGTATACCTCGAATAAGATCTCTTAGGCTAAAGCTGAGTCATGGCAAAAACTTGCTCTAGCTTCTTGATGATGTTACAGCTCTAAATAAAACCCGTCCCAGGTTGAGTCTTCCCTCTACTCTGGTCTATCTCAGGGATTTTTGTCCTCTCCCTCATCTGATCTCTCTAGTTTTCCAGGCTGTCACACCCATTTAGATTGTGCAAAATGACTTTCCGTACATCGTCCCATTTTCCTACTCTAATCTCCATATCCTTCCGAAGTTCCGAACGTCTCCACATGAACGAAATTAGATCCACTTTCTGTTCACTTTTTATTTCTGTAGAATTTTCGTCAGTTTTCTCCCAACTTTCAAACTCAACTCTGGTCCTGATCGAATCACTTTCCCACTTCTAACCAACCTCCCTTAACCTGGTCTGCAATTTCTCTTGCATATCTTCAAACAGTTTTGGTCCACACATACCTTCAAATTAACCTAGAGAAAACTCATCATCATCCTTATTCTTAAATTAGGCAAACCATTGACTCACCTTCCTTTATTGCCCCATTTCTTTGACTTCCTACCCATCCAAACTCTCCAAAAGAATGGTTCTCGGGAAATTCACCTATGTTCTAGAAAACAGTAATATCCTCGCACCCGTGCCAGCCGGTTTTACACCTGGTACATTGGCTGTAGATTTAGTTATTTTCCTCTCACATTCAATTACTTAACCCTAGAATGCATAACATAGGTCAAATTGACCCGAACGATGCTTCTCATGTTGATTGCTTGAAGCGTTTTGTAAATTTCCTCACAGCGTTTCTTGGCTTTGTCAGCAAATTATTACACTACCTCATGAGATGAAAGGTTTGCTCAAATTTTTTATCAATTTTTAAAAAAAGGCTGTACTTTTGACTAACAGACTAAATTTTAAATCAAAACGAGAGAAAAATTAAATTGATACAAATTAAATTAAAGATTATAATGTCATCGAAGAAAAAAAAAAGGAAAAATATTACAATCGAAATATATTCAATAAATATGAAGCTCCGTTTGCAAACATTTGTCGATTTAATTTTGGATTTAACTTTTTTATGACTAGAGCTTGGTGAATCTTAGAACAAAATTCTGATTTGCATTTACGTATTATTACAAAATTGTTTTCATCAAACCGATTATTAGAACACTTCAAGTGTTCTAATAATCGAACAATTTTGTAATAATACGTAAATGCAAATCAGAATTTATTATTACAAAATTGTTTTCATCAAACCGATTATTAGAACACTTCAAGTGTTCTAATAATCGAACAATTTTGTAATAATACGTAAATGCAAATCAGAATTTTGTTCTAAGATTCACCAAGCTCTAGTCATAAAAAAGTTAAGTCCAAAATTAAATCGACAAATGTTTGCAAACGGAGCTTCATATTTATTGAATATATTTTGATTGTAATATTTTTTCTTTTTTCCTTCAATGACTCATAATCTGAAATTTAAGTTGTATCAATTTAGTTTTTCTCTCGTTTTGATTTAAAATTTAGCCTGTTAGTCAAAAGTACAGCCTGTTTTTTAAAAATATACATTGTTTTTTGCTGTTGTTGTTTTTTATGTGTATGTGTAAATTTAAAGTTAATTAATATTGCTAAAATTGTAGAAACCTGATGAGGGCTGAAGTAAGCCGAAAACGTTCGTCTTTAAATAATAATTTTTTAATGTTTGTTTAATAAATGCTGAATCCATTATGGCTGCTTTTCTCAATTGTTTTCTGGTTGAAAAAAACAACCTCTTTACCGAAACTTTAATTTTTAAAAAGTGTTGATTTTCATGAAATACCCCGAAAATGCATAATATGGGTTATTTTGATCCGAAGTGAGTTTGATAGAAAATGCATTGGTTAAGGTTGTAAAAGTGTTGTTTTAGGCTGCTGAGGTTTCTTATTCTTGGTTAGCAGGTTTTTAGTGAACACCTTAAGTAAGGGAAACCTGTGTAATTTAAAAAAACTTAGTATTGTATGAAAAAATGTTTGTCAAAAATATTTTAAAAACCGCTACATCTAAGTAAATGTGTTATTAAAATAATTTAAAGAAAAAAACCTGGCAACACTGCCTTTTTCTTTAGAATTAAAACTTTAATTTAGAGGTGTCTTGCTATTACAATAGAACCCCGATTGGCGACCACCCCGATAAAGAGACCACCTCGTTATCACGACCACTTCAGTGCGGTCCTAAATTTTTTTATTAAAATGTAGGGTTAGGTTTAGGGTTTCAATAACGCGACCACTTCGCTAAGCCGACAACTTGACTGCGGTCCCACGGGTGGTCGGGCTAGCGGGGTTCTACTATATATTTGAATGCTAGAATTTAAGCATTTACTTATTTAGTTTACATTCAAATTTTTTTTATTAGCATTTCTGTTTATGGTAAAGAATTGGCAATTTTTCAGTATTTTACTTATATCTTATGTTTTTGACATTTTAAAACAGATTTTACTGAAAATTGCCAATTTTCAGTAAAATTTGTTTTAAAATGTCAAAAACATAAGATATAAATTGAAAAAAATCAACACTTTATCATCAAGTGTGAATTGAACCAGCATTAGTTCAATTTACACTGGATGCTTAAACGTTTAAATCATGGTTTCGATAAGTCTCCAGTGACACATGAAGCATATGCTGATATTAATGACCCAAAGCTTCATTTATGTGACAATTGTAATGTTTAAAACTATATTGAAGATTTCTCACACTTGTCAATAAAACTTTTATTAATGTTTAATTATGCTTGTTATTCACAGTGTAGCAATTGGTTGTTTATGATTGTATTTATTTAGTGGTAAACTAGTACTTCCTCAAAAAACTTAGGCAATTCAATTTACACATGGCTGTTGCTCAAATTACACAAGGCATGTGTAAATTGAACCAGTCAAGGTACAATAAAAAACCTTAATAATATAAGTATTTTGAATGTGTTTTTGTTCTTTTCCAAGTGTAGTGTCCAGCCATCGGAGGCACTTTTTGTGTCTCTTGATGCCGGTCCCAAGCCCGGATAAATGGGGAGGGTTGCGGCAGGAAGGGCATCCGGCAAAAAAAAAATTTTTGCCAAAACAGACAAATGCGAAATCATCATCAATCCATACCGGATCGGTCGAGGCCCGGGTTACCAACGACCGCCTCAGGTGTCGCACAGCAGGGCACCTGTGGAAATTATGCTACTGCTAAACATTGTGAAAATAAAAGCAAAAAAAGAGGAGGAAAGCGAGTGAAGAAGCAGCGAGAAGCATGGAAAGGAAGATGCTCACTCATTAGGGTGGGTACTTTAAATATTGGAACGATGACTGGAAGGGGAAGAGAGCTGGCAGATATGATGAAGCGAAGAAATGTAGACATATTGTGTCTACAGGAAACAAGGTGGAAAGGGAGTAAAGCAAGAAACATTGGAGGTGGATGCAAAATATTCTACAACGGAGCTGATGGAAGAAAAAATGGGATAGGGATAGTGCTGAGGGAGGAGCTGGCTGAAAGTGTCCTGGAGGTGAAGAGGGTGTCAGACAGACTGATGGCCATGAAGCTGGAGGTAAATGGGTCCATCCTAAATATAGTAAGCGCATATGCTCCATAAGTTAACAACAGCATGGAGGAGAAAAATGATTTTTGGGAAGACCTGGATGGATTGATTGAAAGTATATCAAAAGAAGAGAGGATAGTTCTTGGTGCAGATCTTAATGGACATGTGGGCAAAGGAAACATCGGGGATGAGGAAATAATGGGGAGGTACGGTGCTGGAACAAGAAATAAGGAAGGATCAATGGTTGTGGATTTTGGGAAAAGGATGAATTTGGCGATTGTCAATACTTATTTCAAGAAGAAAGATGAACACAGAGTGACATATAAGAGTGGAGGAAAAAGTACCCAAGTAGATTATGTGATGTGCAGAAGGAGAAACTTGAAGGAAATGTGTGATTGTAAGGTAATATTGAATGAGTGTGTCACAAAACAGCACCGTATGGTGGTATGCAAAATGGCTCTTATGGTGAAAAAAAAAAGGCAGAGAAAGTAAAGCCAAAGATACGATGGTGGAAACTAAAAGAGACAAGCTGTCAAGAAGCGTTTAGACAAGAGGTGACCAGGATTTTGGGAGGCAAGGATGGGTTACCTGATGAGTGGGACAAAACGGCAGAAATGCTAAGAAAAACAGCTGAAACTGTACTGGGAGTGACATTCGGAAAACGAAAAGGAGACAGGGAGACTTGGTGGTGGAATGAGGAAGTTCAAAAAAGCATAAAAGAAAAGAAAGAGGCAAAGAAAGCATGGGACAAAATAAGAAATGAAAATACTAAAAAGATATACAAAGAAAAGAAGAGTAAGGCAAAGAAGGCAGTTGCAATGGCAAAGGGACGGGCATATGACAATTTGTATGCTAGATTGAAAACAAAAGAAGGTGAAAAGGAGTTGTACAAATTGGCTAGGCAGAGAAACAGAGCAGGGAAAGATGTACAGCATGTGAGGGTTATAAAGGATGAAAATGGTAATGTTATGGTAAATTCGGAAGCAGTATTAAAGAGATGGAAGGAGTACTTTGAGAAACTGATGAATGAGGAAAATAACAGAGACCCTAGGACAGAGGAAGCAGAAGTGGTTAACGAAGAGGTAAATTGTGTCAGTAGAGAAGAAGTAAAAAATGCACTAAGAAGGATGAAAAAAGGTAAAGCAGTTGGGCCAGATGAGTTGCCAGTAGAAGTTTGGAAGTGCATGGGAGAGATGGGGATAAAGTTTTTGACCAGACTGTTCAACAGACTATTAATGGGTGAACGGATGCCAGAAGAATGGAGAAGGAGTGTGCTTATCCCAATCTATAAAAACAAAGGGGACGCACAGTGCTGTGGAAACTACAGAGGAATAAAGCTAATGAGCCACACAATGAAGGTATGGGAAAGGATTATTGAAGCAAGGTTAAGAGATAGAGTGGAGATCAGCAAACAGCAATATGGATTTATGCCAGGAAAGGGAACCACCAATGCCATGTTTGCTCTAAGAATGTTGATGGAAAAGTACAGGGAAGGTCAAAGAGAGCTACATTGTGTATTCGTGGACCTAGAGAAGGCTTACGACAGGGTTCCACGGAAAGAGCTGTGGTACTGTATGAGAAAATCTGGAATAGTGGAAAAGTATGTACAACTAGTACATGATATGTATGAGGGAAGCGAAACAGTGGTGAAGTGTGCAGTAGGAACTACAGAAAGTTTCAAGGTTAAGGTTGGACTGCACCAGGGATCAGCATTAAGTCCATTCCTTTTTGCAGTGATAATGGACAGGCTAACGGATGAAGTAAGAAGAGAACCACCATGGACGATGCTGTTTGCTGATGATATTGTGATTTGTGAAGAGACCAGGGAAGAAGTGGAGCAGAGATTAGAATCCTGGAAGTATGCATTGGAAAGAAGAGGGATGAAAGTCAGTAGGTCAAAGACCGAATATCTTTGCATAAATGGAGGAAATGATGACGAAACAGTAAAGATGGAGGATACAAAAGTGCCAAGAGTAAAAGAATTTAAGTATTTGGGATCAACGGTGCAAGAAAGTGGTGGTTGTGAGAGGGAGGTAAAGAAGAGAGTACAGGCAGGATGGAACGGATGGAGAAGAGTATCAGGAGTAATCTGCGACAGGAGGTTACCAGCTAGAGTAAAAGGAAAAGTGTACAGTTCAATGGTAAGACCAGCAATGGTGTATGGACTTGAGACAGTGGCAGTCACAAAAAAACAAGTAGAAGAGATGGAAGTTGCAGAGATGAAAATGCTGAGGTTTGCTATGGGAGTGACGAGAAAAGACAAGATTAGAAACGAGAACATCAGGAGTACTGTTAAGGTTGAACAGTTAGGAATGAAGATGAGGGAGGGCAGGCTGAGGTGGTATGGACATGTCATGAGGAGATACCAAGAGTATGTAGGAAGAAAAATGATGGAAATGGAGTTACCGGGAAAGAGGAGAAGAGGGAGACCAAAGAGAAGATTTTTAGATGCAGTAAAGGAAGATATGCAGGAAGTTGGTGTGAAGGAAACGGATGTTGAAGAGAGAAAGATGTGGAGAATGATGATACGCTGTGGCCACCCCTGACTGAAGGGAAAGGCTGAAAGGAGAAGAAGAAGAAGAATTCACAGTGTAGCAATTGGTTGTTTATGATTGTATTTATTTAGTGGTAAACTAGTACTTCCTCAAAAAACTTAGGCAATTCAATTTACACATGGCTGTTGCTCAAATTACACAAGGCATGTGTAAATTGAACCAGTCAAGGTACAATAAAAAACCTTAATAATATAAGTATTTTGAATGTGTTTTTGTTCTTTTCCAAGTGTAGTGTCTGTGCTATTATGATTTCAATATAAAAAAATAAGAACAATTGGTTTTGTTATTATATTTTTATAAGCATTTTTTTTCAAGGGTTTCAAATTACCCAGATTTTCCTCATATTGGCTGAGTCTAATAGCAAGTATAAAATGTGTATTAAAACAGCTGAGCAACAAGTAATGGCTGCAGTGGAGGAAGAAGACGATGAAGACATTGTTGGCGAGAGTGGAAGCAATAAATATTATCTTTCAGATAAAAATGATCCGACTTATGTCGCTCCTACTATTAAAACTTGTTATTCAGAAACCAAAGTAGTAACGATTGGATCTACATATTCGACTGATTATGAATCAGAAAGTGAGGAAGAAGGCAATAATACTTTAAAAATTTCACCATCAGCACCCGAAACTTCATTGCCAACATCAGAGAGAATCCTTCGGACTGGAAAGGATGAAACTTTCTGGAGCTCATCTTCATCTCCTGAAGGAAGATGTAGAACTCACTATGTTATCGCACAAGATTACACGCCGTTGCATTATCAGAAATCTATACTTCTAAGTATGCTTTTCAAGTTTTTCTCAGTGACAACATCACCGAGGAAATACTATTTTGTACAAACTTGCAAGGTCGACGGGCCGCCACATAATGGAACGCTGTACAAAAGGAAAAATTCTTGGCTTTTGTTGGTGTTTTGCTCCTTGCAGGAATAGAAAAGAAATTGTGATTTGGAAACACGACAATTATTCTTAAACTTGAAACAAAATCCTATATACAAAGCGGCATTTGGTGTCAACAGATTGGAAAATATTCTACGTCATCTGCGATTCGATGATAAGAGTACACGGGCCAAGAGACTGAAGCAGGATAAACTAGCTGCATTCAACTACATATGGAGTTTATCCATTCAAAACTTTAAGAACCAATTTTTCCTTGGAGCTTTTACTACCTTAGACGAGGCATCCGGGCAGGATAGCGACTGTCAAAACAGCGATTGTGTCAAAAATAGCGACTGTAAACGATTTTGGCTAAAATTTTGAATGAATGTTTGGACAAGAATAGGCCTGGCGATGCGGTGATGTTATGACACAGCGCTGTTTTAACATAGTCGCTATTTTGACGGTCGCAGTTATGACGGTCGCTGTTTTGAACCCGAGCCCTTGGACGAACAGCTAGTGCCATTCAGAGGACAATGTCCCTTTACCCAATACATTCCAAGCAAACCAGCCAAGTATGGCCTAAAAATTTTTTGGTTGTGCGATGCGTGCTATGTGATTATGGCTTTAATGCAAAGATTTACGTTGGAAGACAACCAGGGTCAGCATCCAAGAAAAATCTTGGTCATAATGTAGTTGCCCATTTAACAGCACCACTTCAAGACTCAGGCAGAAATATGTCCATGGACAACTTTTTTACAAGTATTCCAGTTGACTGTTGTTGGGACTATGAGGAAATGCAAACGAGAAATTCCGGAATGCATAAAAGCTGCAAAGTCTCGACAAACAAATACATTAGTTTTTGGTTTCAACGATAAAATGACAATGGTCAATTATGTTTCTAAAGAGAATAAAGCTGTGATACTTTTGAGCACAATGCATCACCGCATAAACATTGTTGAAGAAGATCGAAAAAAGAGGCCAGAGATTAGCAAGTTTTATAACCAGACCAATATTGGTGTTGATCTAGTTGATCAAATGGTTCAAACCTACACCTGCAAAAGACAAACCAGCCAATTGCCTCTCTTTCTCTTTTACAACTTTCTGGAAATCACAGCACTAAATGCTTTTACCGTTTTCCAACAAGTATATCCTGATTATCTGATTGACCATTGTTCAAGACGACGGTGTTTTATAACAGACCTTGCTGAAAGCTTCATCATGCCCCATATGATGACTAGGCAGAAAATTTCTCGACTCCACAAAGCTGCAAAGAAAGCTATGATGAGATGTGGCTTAGCTTTTTCAAGTACGTCCTTGCAAACAGGGATCACTTTGCAGAAGAGGAAACCGTGCTTCTTGTGTCGAACATCCAAGGATAAAAAGGTTGAAAAGTGTTTCTCAACATGTTGCAAACCCGTGTTCCCAAAATACAGACAAACCAACATCACATGCAACGAAAGCAATGAATGAACCTGGGATCCACGTGCAGTACTGTGAACTTTGTAGCAATTCTTCATTTTTGCTTGCCACATCTTCATTTTGCTCGTGGTATTTTTTTATTAATATTTTTCATTTTTTATGTTTTTGCCAACAAAATAATACAAACACGGTAGTATTATCCTCATAATGCTGTGACCATAGACAAAGAGATGGCAGTAAAAAGGGAGGCAGTTGCTAAAATACCCAAAGCAGTGTTTCCAAATTAAGTTCAGAAAACAAAAAATAAAATTATTAATGGTATCTAACCAAATTACTAACTTTTAATCCTAAAATATAACCCTAAACCCTGACAAAAAATATACGAAAGTTTGTTAATTCATAAAATTCCGACTGGCAACCCTTTGACCGACGATGAAAGAAAGAACAAATTAAAGCCAGTTACCGACGAAACAGTCACTTTCTACTGTAAAAAGAAAATTTTAAAAAATGCCTTCACAATGAAAATTAACTGGCATATAAATATGGGTCAAAATAACCCATGTTATGCGTTAACGCAGTTTTTTTCGTGCATGCTATATTCTATAGTTAAGCAGGTGTTTCGTGAAAAATAATTTGAAAATAGAACAGAAAACTCATCTCTAAGTTTCTTGTCCGACACTCGTCAAAAAATAAATGTCGGAATGAAGGAAAGAAATTCAAATGATTGTCCAAAAAAACTAAACGAAAATGATTGGATGTTCGAGAAAGGCGTCAAAAAGAGTAATCAGCGCAAGCTTTTCAAGTTGTAAACAAACTATTTTGAGCGGCACAAATTTGGCTTGCACGGTTTGATGTAAACGGCTTCTAAAGCAGACAAATAAAAAGACGAACGGCCAAATGAAAAAATAGTAAATTTTTTATCACTGTAATTTTTGGGGCACATAGAATTATCTAAAAGGTGTTGACCAATCGCGTATTCACTGAAGCTAACTGGGGTTAAAGATTTTTCAAAATGAATGGAGATGTTGCCAGAGTACTGAATTTAGCCAGTTCTAATAAATTTTGGAACGTGATGAAAAATTCTTTCCGTAATTGTTTAGATGTGAGACCCACTGCACTAATGCGGAAACGTTGGTACTCTCAGGCTTCCAGCTAGCTGGGTTTTTCTTAAGAATGAAGTATAGCCTGCCACGTTTGTCCACGAGCGACTAAGATATAAGCTTTTGAAACAATCTCCACCGACATCGGAAATTGAACTATTGTTCGTGGACGTTGATGGCTATAAAATAGTCAACGTCTACCAACCTTTATCAACGCGACTGCAATCCCTAGTGTTTCCTCATCCCCGTCTTTATGCCGGCGATTTCAACTGTTGGTTGGGGTTATGATGATAACATGGCAAACGGTGAATTATTGGATGGCTGGGCAAGTATTGATATTCTTGCCCTCCTATACGAGTACAATGCCAAGGATGCCGCCAGCTTTTACTCTGGCCGCAAGAACACTGGCACCAATCCAGATATAGCTTTTGCTAGCGTAGGTCCTCACAGTTGCTTACGGATAGACGTATCCTTAAAAAGTTTTCCAGGTCATAACATCAACCATCGCTTATCAACACCAACAAGGTTTGCTATGGCAGTGCCAAGCATGCCTGTTAATCGATGAAACTTCCGCAAGGCCAAATGGAGTCACTACATTGCTTTGACAAACGAATTCGCAGAGACTTTGTTCCCCCCTGATTCACTTAATGTAGATGCGGCTTAACAAAGCTTTTAAAACATCATCAGAAAAGCAGCCAAAAATACTATTCCACGCGTTCATCAAAACAACAATATTCCGTGTTGGGATGCGGAGTGTGAATCCCTTTATAGAACTTTCCTGCTGCTTTCTTTGGGAAACGATTCAAGTTTGACTGCTACGTCTCTACTTGCCATACTTGACAGGAAGCAGAGGGATCGATGGTCCGAAGCAGAAGGAAGCCATTAAAATCTGCATTTTATTTTTTCTGTATAACAAATTCAATTATTTTTGTTCTAGTAAAATAGCAGTTTTTTTTGTACAAAAGCAGCAAAACATGTTCATGCTATAATATTTTACATTAAGTTTTTTAAACTAGAACACAGACGCCATTTGTGCCAGCTGGGCGGAATCTATTAAACATCCTTGCTGCACTAGGCATCTGCGCTTCTCAAAGGACAAACTATAGACGGAACTTGAAGTATTTTGAAAATACATGCCCACACCATGCTTTCATACTCACGAGCCGTGCCAGGTCTGTTGGTTGAACTTTTCCAAAACAGCTTGGGTCAAGCTTAATTGCCTGCGACTGGTGTTGGGCGATTCCATTACTCCATACACAAATGGGGTCTCGCTTCTTCACCGAATTGCGAGTGTGGCGCCGCTGAACAAACCGCAGACCACGTCCTAATAACGTGCCCTATATGTCGAACACCATATGGAGCACGAGGTCTGACGGGTTTGAATGACAAAAATCGATGCTGGTTTAACGCTATCATTATCAGCATTTGGTTCGACAGTACAGTATCATGGGGTAGTAAAAAGATAAACCCTCGCCCCCAGTTCTGTTTGTGTCTGACCTGGAGTGGATGCCCTTCCAAAAGACGACAACCTAATACCCAAATCTCTCACTGACACCCAATCTCTTCTTAATTCTTAATCCGACTCCAAGATAGTCGATCTTCAATGGATGCCTAGTTATTTTTGGTTATTTTTCTCTTCCAGGTAACAATTTAGCGGATACACTTGCTAAAGTTGGTGCCACTCATGACCCTTCCATCATACTGCTCTTCCTCTCACCTCTTCTTCCTCCTAACGTTCATCCCTCTACACCAGTTAAAGATGCGATATCCAATCTGTTTTCTTCCAACACCAAATTCCAACAATATTTTCCGGGAAACTTACCCTTTCTTGCTCCGCTCGCTGTGCCCTCTCTTAATTACGCTGCAACGGACACAGCATTCTTCTTACTACATACCTCCCAGGATTGGTCGAGCCGAGACTTCATGCAGCAACTGTGGTTCTGCATCACAGGATATCCTTCATTTTGTCCTAGTCTGCCTGTACTTATTCTCTAGATCTGGCCATCTTTGGCCACTTTCTCTATATTCTTGATTTTTGGTCTGTATCGGGATGGGTTGCCCGATTATTGAGACTCGGCAAATTTGATCGGCGCTCTCATCCCTAGGATTGGGTCGAGTAAGCCCATTACCACCATCATAATGTTATTTAAAACTTTGCTTTTTTTAAATCCAAAAAACATGTCATTTAAATTTGTTTAGCCCAATCGGTAATTACTTCATATGTTTCAACCAGAAAACAATTGAGAAAAGCAGCCATAATGGATTCAACATTCTTCATTTTATTAAACAAACACTAAAATATATTTATAAAAACGAACGTTTTTGGCTTACTTCAGCCCTCATCAGGTTTCTACAATTTTAGCAATATTAATTAACTTTTAATTTACACACACACATAAAAAACAACAACAGCAAAAAACAATGTATATTTTTAAAAAACAGGCTGTACTTTTGACTAACAGGCTAAATTTTAAATCAAAACGAGAGTAGTAAGAGATGGGTCAAATCTTAGCAATTGCACCGGATTAGCGTCGGATTTGCGCCGGATTAGCGTCGGATTTGCGTCGGATTTGCGTCGGATTTGCGCCGGATTTGTGTCGGATTTGCGTCGGATTTGTGTCGGATTTGCGCCGGATTTGCGCCGGATTTGTGTCGGATCTGGCGGGGTATCCTAACCCTAGCTCTAACCCTAACTCCCACGAGTTTGATTCCCAGGCAGAGCGACGAAGTCGTGTGGAAACCTAACATATGTCGAGCAACGGAGTTGTGAGTATGATTCCCAGGCAGAGCGACGAAGTCACTATGAAACCTAACTTATGCCGAGCAACGAAGTTGCGAGTTTCATTCTCACCCAAAGCGACGAAGTCGTGTGGAAACCTAACATATGTCGAGCAACGAAGTTGTGAGTTTGATTCCCAGGCAGATGCTGCACAACGAAGTTGTGAGTATGATTCCCAGGCAGAGCGACGAAGTCGCTATGAAACCTAACTTATGTCGAGCAACGAAGATGCGAGTTTGATTCTCGTCGTCGTCGTCGTCGTCGTCGTCATCGTTTGAAGGGCATCCACTCCAGGCCAGACACAAACAGAACTGTGTTTGTTTGACACAAACAAGTTTGATTCTGACCCAAAGCGACGAAGTCGCTATGAAACCTAACTTATGCTGCACAACGAAGTTGTGAGTATGATTCCCAGGCAGAGCGACGAAGTCGCTATGAAACATAGCTTATGCCGAGCAACGAAGTTGCGAGTATGAATCCCAGACAGAGCGTCAAAGATTTTATTCTAAACTTTCAGCTGTCTTTCTATTGCAAGAACACGTCATCAATCTTTCAGCTGTCTTAACGAGGTTGGAGCAGCTGTCCTTCTATTGCAAGAACATGTCAATACTCTTTCAGCTGTCGGTAACAAGGTTGGAGCAGCTGTCCTTCTACTGCAAAGAGACGTCAGCAATTAAAAATTCTCCTAGACAACGGTTACAAAACATGATGCGACCCATGACGTCATACGAAGTGGTGTATATAAATACAGTTGCTGCAACCTCTTGGTATTATTGTAGACAATGTCAGTGGTCCTGAGTTTGATCCCCAACCAAGATAAGATAAAGTTTAATACTAAGAAAATCGATGGTTCTAAGTTTGATTCCCCACCAAGATAAGATAAAGTTTAATCCTAAGAAAAACAGTGGTCCTGAGTTTGATTCTCCACCAAGATAACAAAAAGTTTAATCTTAAGAAAATCGATGATTCTAAGTTTGTTTGCCAACCGGGCGAGTTTGGGCAAGTCAGTTTTATTGCACGATAAGCAGTTGTTTCGTGGGGAATTCCCTAGGTTTTTACCAGGTTTGTTTGTATAACTTTCTTTGTCTGTTGCAGAAGTTTGTATTAGTTTTAGTTATATTTATGTTCAATTTCTCATCCATAACGGTAGGTATATAAAGCAGAGTTTGTTTGTTTTTCTATTAATCTAAAAAATATGGATCGAAATTGTGTTGATGCTGCAGCAATATCTGATACTCAAAACTCCGAAGCTATCAAAAGAGAGATGGAAAGTGTAGACAACAGAAAACTATTTAAAGAAATCAATGTTTCAACAATTCCCTCGTCGTCGTTTTTCCGAAAAGTTAGTCTTGACATCGGAAAAGGGAAAGCTGTTGAAATCGTCGATGTGTTAATGGGGGATGTCCCTTTTTTTCTATTCCAATCAAAATCGAACAAAAAAAAATTACGTGGTTCTGTTGTTCTGGGCTGCGGATGATGAAGTTTGTCGAATTTTGGAAAAAGTTCAAACTATATCCAAACACAAACTTCAGATCAATTTTAAGATCGAAAGTGTAACAAAAAACCAACGAGAAGTTGCCAGTATCATGAACAAATTTAGATGTTTAAAAAAACAAAATGACGACGTCTGCCGGCTTTCAATTAATGATCGCCACGAACTAGAGTCGATTACCAATTTGTTGAGAGTTATTGATTCGCGTTCTGTGTAATTTCTTTAATTTTTTCTAAACAAGTTTGATTTTTGTTACGTCCTTGTTCAATTTTAATAGTTTCTCTTGGTAACCTTGATTTTTAGATATCTATATCATTTTTAATTTTTTCTTGGCAATCTTGATTTGTGTCATACCTTTGTTTAAGTTTTTTTCTTGTCAACCTTGATTTTTGTTGTACTTATGCTCAATTTTTAAAACTTTTTCTTAATCAACCTTCATTTTAGAAACCTGCATTCGCTTTTTCCCTAAGAAAACTTAACTTTTAGGTAACTTTATTCAATTTCAAAACTTTTTCTCTTGGCAGTTTTGATTTTTGTTCTACCTAACCTCAATTTTCTCTAACAACCTTGATTTTTGTTATAAACTTTGTTCAATTTAAAAATTTTTTTCTAATCAACCTTGATTTTTGTTATACCTATGTTTAACTTTTTTCTAGACAAGTAAAGAGTTTCTTATTGGTACAATAAATTTCTAGACAAGTTTGATTTTTTGTTACAACCTTGTTAAATTTTTAAAAAAATTTTTTGGTTTTTATTCGCAGTCAAAGTAATTGTTAAAAGCTTTAAACAAAATTTCTATTGATAGGTTATTCGTGTTCAACAAACAAATGTTTCATAATAAAAATGTCGTCTCTTTTCCATTTTTATTATTTAGTAAAACTGTTTTCTAGATAAATTCTATTTTTGTTACAACTTTGTTCAAATTTAAAACTTTTTCTCCGAAAAACCTTGATTATCGTTTTAAGGTTTTTTTTCAATCAACCTTGATGTTGATATACCTTTGCTTAATTTTTTTCTTGACAACCTTGAATTTTAGTTACTCATCTTCAATTTTTTTGTTATACATAAGTTGGATGTTTTTCGTGACAATCTTGGTTTTTTATTCGTACTCGATTTTAAATTAATTGTCAAAAGTTTTCTTAAATCGCGCAATAAGCGAGCTCGTCAAAGGTTAAGAAAGTTACAATATTACGCAGCTGCTTTCTGGATTTATATAAATTGATGAGACAGAAACCCGTCAAAGCTTTTCCTGTTTGTCATCATACAATAACTAAATCGTGAAGAAAGTTACAATATGTAAGATATTATGCAGCTGCTTTTTGTTTTACCTATATTTAACTTTTTTCTAGACAAGTAAAGAGCTTCTTAGTGGTACAATAAATTTCTAGACAAGCTTGATTTTTTATTACAACCTTGTTAAATTTAAAAAAATTTCTTGTTTTTTATTCGCAGTCAAAGTAATTGTTAAAAGTTTTAAACAAAAATTTTATTGATTCGTGTTCAATAAACAGATGTTTAATAAAAAAGTCGTCTTTTTCCCATTTTTATTATTTAGTAAACCGAATTCAAACACAAGTATTATTTTTATGTTGTATGAATTTAATTTCTAGTATTAACATTTTAATTGTTTCAAAAAAGAATTCGGTTCTAACTATGTTTCGTCTTTTGGTCTTTTTTATAAACTTTTAATAACAAGAAGACTACTGTAACCTTGGCAACGTGTGTCAAGGTCTCCTCTTACACAGAAGCTTGTTGTTCATACCGTATCACGTTTCCTGTTAAAACTATGACGTGTTCATGTTTGAAAATCTAGTTACCTTAATTTCCAGTGTAAAAATAAAGTAAGCAAAGAATTTTATAATTTTTAACAACTGTCTGTAAAAAGAAATTTTATTACAAGCTTGACCCAAAAGATTTGATTTTAAAACACCGACTTAAACTTAGTTCGATCCCCAATCAAATACAACCTTTTGTACTAAAAAGTTTTACATTTTTTCACGTTTACTAACAAAATTCATCGTAAAGTTGATTATTTTATGCATTTTACCAACTGAATTTTTTAAAATTAATATGAAATTTAAAGTCAAAGAAGACCAACGTAAGGAAGACCAATTCCAAGAACAGTCGTTTTTTGAAAATATAATAATTCTATCAAGTCCTATCGTAGTTAGTTCTTATGTCTAAATGAAAACAAACCAATCTGAAATTATTTAATTAACTTATTGACTAACTCGAAAGTTAAAAATAAACTTTTGAAAAAAACAGAATAGCTAAAAATTTGGCTTTCAGGACACGGTTTTGTTTGGGGTAACAAACACAAATAAAGTAAGAAACCAACAAATTTAACGTTTTATCTTGAACGTTGCTTACCTCTGAGAAAAAGGTTTGGACAATGATCTTGTAAAAGAAACCACCTAAGGATATTAAAAATTAGACTTTTTAGTTTCATTTTCCGTTTTCTACACCAAGGTTTTAAAGTAATATAGAAAAACTTTTTAACAATTTTCTTAAAAATCGAAAATGTGAAATATCCAATAAAGCGTAAGACTTCTTTTACACTTAATTTTAACTCGATTTCAGTCAGGTGTAACAGCAATGTACATTTTGAAACAAAATTCAACTCGTTTTAATATTTTTAATTCATTCTTCTAACTTTTTATTTAATTCATTCCAACGTAACATTGTTCGATTTTTTAAAAAAGAAATTCTATGCAGAAAATTATTGGTTAATTTAAAGAAAAAAATTTTGAAATCGTTGAATTAGACACGGGGCGTTGATTAACAACCAATTGCGATCAGTCATCATCCCCCAAACTTAACGATAACAAACCGAGTAAAATGATTTAAGTTAAGCTAAATTTTTTTATTTTTACTAGCTTAATAAATCTTTGAAACATCAATTTTTAGAAAAAGACGGCTTGACACTAGTTAAACCAAAAATATTTTAGTTTTTCTTTTTCCAAATAAACGTTTTAACCAAAAGTTTCATTAATTGATATTAAAATTGATCCATGAATATAATTTTATACAGTTTCGCACGGAGGTTTTGTGGTCAGGTTCTTAAAATTATCACTATTTAAAAATTTCCTCAAGAGTCTCACATTGTAAAGGTTTTAATATGAAAACTCTAAATTCCTTCTACGTGAAAAAAATTATCTCTTTGAAAGACCGACCTTTCTTCCCAGTGTCTTACATTTTAAAGTTACGGAAACACTAGCTTGCTTAAAAAATCTAAAAAATTTCTCCTAAAAAGTGTACGTTTTTTCCAAGTGTCACAGAAGTTTGTTTGTTTTTTGGAACCAAATCCTAAAAAACTCTACTTTATTTTAGGTTTTTGTTATTTTTAACGCATAGCAACAACTCAATCTCAATTTTTTTGTCACAATTGCTTTCTTAATTGCGCAAATGGTGTAATTTTGTCAAACTCTTTGTATAATTGTTACACAAAGATAAATATTCGTCTTTTGCACGGTTCTCATTTTATTTTGTTTTTTCTTTTTCAAAGTGAAAAGAGTCGCATGAAAGCCTTTAACTTAATATCGATTCGTTTGTTTTAAATACTAAGTAACAACACAAACATTTTAAAGTTAACTAACAAAAAGTTGACTAGTCAAGTTTATTAGACTCATTAAAAGATATCGATTTTTGACTTAAAGAATTTTTTCACCTTGTAACTTTAATGTTTTCAATCTACTTTGCTTTAAAAAGGTGTTTAGCATCACAAAATTTCACAAGATTTTCTCAAGTTGAAACCGTCTTGATTGAAAAATAGCAAATTTCGTGTTAAAAATTGTTCGATTTGCAAAGCAATATCTGTTTTTAGCAACTGTTTATTCATCATGTGACCTAAAATGCGGTGTATTAAATTAATTTTATGATAAAAATCAGTCAACCTTACAAATTTTAACTAGTTGAAACCGTTTGTGCCTCAAAAAATCAGAAACATACGCTTCAGCATGATTTAATTTTGCATTTTTACAAGCAAACTTTTCGAAACAAATCTACATTTTACTTTGTTCACGTTTCAATAGCTAAGTTTGTTGTTTCAAAGGTTAGACCAACAATTTTTTTATTTTTGAATTTGAAATCACAACTTGTATATTTTGTTTTATAAACTTACTCTTTTTAAACTATTATGCACGTAACTTGTAGAGCATATCAATTTCTATGTCTTCAATTGGTCTTTAAGATTTCTATTTTAAAAATTCTTTAAGTATTGTTGTCGTTAGTTATAAAAAATTATCACAATTTGTTAAAAATTTTTCGTTTACAAGTTTGTTTGATGGTAAAATGTTAGATAAAAGTTACAATTTGAAATATTTTTATAAAAGAATAGCGTTTTTATTGCTTTTCAATGCAAAAGTTCATGCACAAAACTTGAAAATTACACAGATCAAAAAAGTTTTATTTAAACCACAGTGTTGTCTATTTTACCAAGTTTTTTGTATCATAACAACAATAATCTATTTCTCAAGTCAACTGTTGAACTTTGCGTCATAATCACAGCTCTTCTTTATTCTTGTTTTCAACACTATCTTTGTCATTTTTAAGGTGATAACAATTTATTTTCTTGTGTTTTTTGCTTAATGTCATCATCACCAACCCATAATTTTACAACTATTTTGCTTATTTTTAACATTTACATCTCTGTTTTAGCTTTTGTTTAAGAAATTGTTTTTAATTTTAAACGGGTACTTGTCCAAATTTTTTGGAAACTGTGGTTATTTGTAACAGTGAATTTTTGAAGGTTTTTTCTTGTTAGGTTTCATATCACTGATTTTATTTGAGAATAAGAAATAACCGCTATTAAAATATTTTTAAGTGTTTATAAAACTTGTGAAAATTACAAAATTAGTGTTAAAACAAACCGAAATAAAATAAAATAATTTAATAATGGCAAAGAAAAGGTGCTTTACCAAAAACGTATTGCTGTGTTTTAAGTCAATTTTATCATCCTTTAAATACGGAACACAAATCTACGTGACAATAGAGGACTTCTCCACGTCCAAAGTGTTTCACTCACGTGCGACCTCGCCAAAGCTTCATTATTTGAAGTTCGAAAAATGCTTGTTTAAAAAGCAACACTACGTTAATTGAACAATATAGTATTAAAGCAGAACAATGCATTTTTAAACACGTAAACTTTTATTCAATCCTGCTATTTTCATAACAATTTTGTTTTAGCAATTTCCCACTTAACAAAACATTTTATCAACTTGTAAAAGAAATCTTAACATTCAACGTGATGCGAGCGTCTGTTTTCTTATTCGTTTTTGAATCCGAATCAAAAGAACTGGACTTAAACATTAACAGATTAACAAACCTAACAAGAAAAAACCTTCAAAAATTCACCATTAAAAGTAACCACAGTTTCCAAAAAATTTGGACAAAAACCCGTTTAAAATTAAAAACAATTTCTTAAACAAAAGCTAAAACAGAGATGTAAATGTTAAAAATAAGCAAAATAGTTGTAAAATTATGGGTTGGTGATGATGACATTAAGCAAAAAACACAAGAAAATAATCAAAAATGACAAAGATAGTGTTGAAAACAAGAATAAAGAACTGCGATTATGACGCAAAATTCAACAGTTGACTTGAGAAATAGCTTTATTGATGTTATGACACAAAAAACTTGGTAAAATAAACAACATTGTGGTTTAAATAAAACTTTTTTGATCTGTGTAATTTTCAAGATTTGTGCATAAACTTTTGCATTGAAAAGCAATAAAAACGCTATTCTTTTATAAAATATTTCAAATTGTAACTTTTATCTAACATTTTACCATCAAACAAACTTGTAAACGAAAAATTTTTAACAAATTGTGATAATTTTTTATAACTAACGACAACAATACTTAAATAATTTTTTAAAATAAAAATGTAACAGACCAGTTGAAGACATAGAAATTGATATGCTCTACAAGTTACATGCATAATAGATTAAGAAAGTTTAGGTTTATAAATCAAAATACCCAAGTTGTGATTTCAAATTCAAAAATAAAAAGAAATTGTTGGTCTAACCTTTGAAACAACAAACTTAGCTATTGAAACGTGAACAAAGTAAAATGTAGATTTGTTTCGAAAAGTTTGCTTGCAAAAAGGCAAAATTAAATCATGCTGAAACGTAATGTTTCTGATTTTTTTTTTTGAGGCACAAACGGTTTCAACTAATTAAAATTTGTAAGGTTGACTGATTTTTATCATAAGATTAATTTAAAGCATCACATTTAGGTCACATAATGAATAAACAGTTGCTAAAAACAGATATTGATTTGCACATCGAACAACTTTTAACGCCAAATTTGTTATTTTTCAATCAAGACGGTTACAACTTGAGAAAATCTTGTGAAATTTTGTAATGCTAAACACCTTTTTAATGCAAAATAAATTGAAAACATTTAAGTTACAAGGTGAAAAAACTCTTTAAGTCAAAAATTGGTATCTTTTCATGAAGAGATGAGTCTATTAAACTTGATTAGTCGACTCTTTGTTAGTTTACTTTGAAATGTTTGTATTGTTGTTTAGTATTTAAAACAAACAAATCGAAATTTAGTTGAAACCTATAATGCGACTCTTTTTACTTTGGAGAGAAAAAACTAAGTAAAATGAGAACCGTGCAAAAGTCGAAATATTTGCTTCTGTGCAACAATTATACAAAGAGTTTGACAAAATTACAACATTTGTGCAATTAAGAAAACAATTGTGATAAAAATTTTGAGATTGAGTTGTTGCTATGCATTGAAAAAATGGCAAAAATCTAACACAAAGTAGAATTTTTTAGGATTTGGTTCCAAAAACTAACAAACTTCTGTGACACTTGGAAGAAACGTACACTTTTTAGGAGAAATTTTTTAGATTTTTTAAGCAAGCTAGTGTTTCCGTAACTTTAAAATGTAAGACACTTGGAAGAAAGGTTGGCCTTTTAGAAAGTTAAATTTTTTCACGTAGAAGGAATCTAGTGTTTCCATACAAAAACTTTACAATGTGCGATTCTTGAGAGAAAATTTTAAATAGTGATAATTTTAACACCTAACCACAAAACCTCCGTCTGAAAAACGTATAAAATTATATTCGTGGATCTATTTTTAATATCAATTAATGAAGTTTTTTGGTTAAAATATTTATTTGGAGAAAGAAAACTAAAGTATTTTTGGTTAAACTAGTGCAATAATTTAAAACTTGACCACAAAACGTTGTTGCGGAAAATGAAATTTAAAAGTTTAATTTTTAATGCCCGTAGACGTTTTCTTTGACATCGTTGATGTCCACACCTTTTTCTTAGAGGTTAGCATCGTTCAAGATAAAAAAGTGAATTTGTTGGTTTCTTTATTTGTGTTTGTTACCCCAAGCAAAACCGTATCCTGAAAGCAAAGTTTTAGGTATTTTTTAAAAATCCTGCTTTTTGAAGAGTTTATTTTTAGGTTTCGAGTTAGTCAATAAGTTTACTAAATAATTTCAGTTTGGTTTGTTTTCATTTAGACATAAGAACTACCTGTGATAGGACTTGATAGAATAAATCTTAATATATTTTCAAAATACAACCGATTTTTCTTGGAATTGATCTTATTTACACAAAACTTTTTAAACTTACGTTGGTCTTATTTGATTTCAAATTTTATGTTAAGTTTAGAAAATTTAGTTGGTAAAATGAATTAAAATGTTCAGTTTTATGATGAATTTTCTTATTAAAAGTGAAAAAATGTAAAACTTTTTAACATAAACGGTTGCAATTGATTGGGGATCAAACTAAGCGGTGTTTTGAAATCAAAATATTTTTGGTTAAGCTTGTAATAAATTTTCCTTTTACATACGGGTTGTTAAAAACTATAAAATTTTCGCTTACTCTATTTTTACTCTGGAAATTAAGGTAACCAGATTTTCAAACTCCGATCATGAATATGTCAGGAAACGAAATACGCTATGAACAGGATACGGCCAGCTTCTGTGTAAGAGAGAGAATTTGACGCAATTATCAAAAGCATACGGTCACGCTTGCAGAGATTACGGGTAGCTTTTTTATTAATAGTTTATAAAAATGACCAAAAGATTAAACGTAGTTGGAACTGAATTCATTTTTGAAACAATTAAAATGTTAACACTAGAAATTAAATTCATACAACATAAAAATAATAACTATGTTTGAATTTGTTTTACTAAAGTGGAAAAAAGACGACTTTTTTATTATGAAACATCTGTTTATTGAACACGAAGAACCTATCAATAAAAATTTTTGTTTAAAACTTTTAAGAATTACTTTACTGTGAATAAAAATCAAGGTTGTCAAGAAAAAATTCAATAAGGGTGTAACAAAAAATCAAGCTTGTTTAGAAAAAAAGTTAAACATAGGTATAATAAAAATCAAGGTTGTTTAAAGAAAAATTGAGATTGGGTATAACAAAAATCAAGACTGTTTAAACAAAAAGTTTTAAAATTGAATAAAGGTACCTAAAAATCAAGCTTTCTTAGGGAAAAATTAAATGTAGGTATCTAAAAATCAAAGTTGTCAAGAAAAAATTAAGCAAAATTATAACAAAAATCAAGGTTATCAAGAAAAAAATTAAATATAGATATAACAAAATCAAGAAAAAAATTGAGGTTAGGTATGAAAAAAATCAAGGTTACCAAGAAAAATTAAACTAAAGTATGACAAAAACCAAAGTTGTTTAGAAAAAAAATTGAAGGTAGGCGCAACAAAAACCAAGATTGTTAAGAAAAATTAAACAAAGGTATGACAAAAAGCAAGGTTACCAAGTAAAAATTAAACCTAGATATAACAAAATCAAGATTGTTAAGAAAAATTAAACAAAGATATGACAAAAATCAAGATTGTTAAGAAAAATTAAAGATAGGTACGACAAAAATCAAAGAAAAAATTAAACAAAGGCATGGGAAAATCAAGGTTGTTTAGAAAAAATTAAGCAAAGGTACTGTATAACAAAATCAACTTTGTCTAGAAAAAATCAAGGTTAGGTATGACAAAAATTGAGGTTAGGTATAACAAAAATCAAGGTTGCTAAGAGAAAAAGTTTTAAAATTAAATAAAGCTGCCTAAAAATCAAGCTTTTTAGGACAAATTTTTGAGAAAGTGAACATAAGTATGACAAAAATCAAGGTTGCCAAGAAAGAAATTGAAGATAGTTATAAAAAAATTAAGTTTGTTTAGAAAAAAAATTAAATAAAGGTATAACAAAAATCGAGGTTACCAAGAAAAACTTTTTAAATTGAGCGTAGTAATAACAAAAATTAAGGTTGCTTAGAGAAAAATTAAGGTTAAGTATAACGAAAATCGAGGTTGTCAAGAAAAAATTGAAGATAGATATCCAAAAAGCACGGTTGACTAAGAAAATGTTTGAAGAATTAAACAAATGTGTAACAAAATCAAGGTTGTCTAAAGAAAAACTTTTAAAATTTCAACAAAGGTATAATAAAAATCAAATTTGTTTAGAAAAATTGAAGATAGTTGCAACAAAAACCAAGGTTGTGTAAGAAAAATTTTTGAAAAATTGAGCATAAGTATAACAAAAATCAAACTCGCCTTTCTTAAACATGACGTTGTTTATTATTTTTACGTAGTTTTGAAAAGCTTATAAAAATTTTTTTTTTTTTTTTTCAAATTTGTTAGCATATTATTTCAAAAACATATGTTTTGGTTACTAAAAAACAATATTTCAAAACTTAGAATGTACCCGTTTCTCGAAGAAATAATTGGTTGTTTCAACAAACTAAAACACACCATTTACATTTAGTCAAAGATAAAAACACTTTTTTGTTAAAAACATTTTACGGGTTTTTGACATCTTCGGGCGTGTTCAGACTTGTCAAGGTTTTTTAAGTGAACAGCCACGAATCGACAAAAAAAAGAAACTTAATAGAGTCGCTATTGGACAATAGGTTGAATAAGAAAAAAAAAATTCCTTATAATTATTCGTCAGAGTCGAAATAGTCATTTTCCTAACATACAGCGCACCAGTGTCTGCGAGTGGTAAAGCAAAGTTAAAGAAGAAGTCGCTTTCTTCTCCGACATACAACGCAACAGACACCACTTCGATTCGAAATGTGTTTTGTGCAGTGAAGGCCAAGCGAAAATACAAAAAGAAACCTCAAACAGACAGCGAGTTGGGAATGATTTCTTTCTTTGTTGAAGTGGAAAAGCAACAGTATTTCGATCACCTTCAGTTACGCGAAGCTTTATTGAAACTGCTACCTTTTCAAACATGTCTGCTACTCTTCGAAAAACAAAACAGCAAAGGAATTCGAAAAGCTTACATTATTTTTCTTGCCGAAACCGACCCTAACAAATGTTCAGTTCGTGCTATGTTTGAAAGAGCGCAAAAAGAAGTATTGGCTGATAAAATGAAGCTATATTATAGATATATCAATTTGTTTTCTCCTCTTTTGTATGTGGAAACCATGAAGGAATCTCTTGTCGCTTATAAATGTATTCGCCTTGAAAATGCAAGCGATGTCGAAAAGAAGAAACTTTGCGAAATCAGCCAATATCTTGCATCTTTTTCTACCAATAGCAAGAACGCTGTAATGCCTGATTTAAATGATCACTTTTTGTTTAGCGAAAAATAAATCAGTTGTATTTTTCTGACTTGTAAATAAAACATACCGTCTTAAACTTTTTGTGCTTTATTGTATACACCGAGTTGAAGTATTTAGAAAAAAGTTTTCAATCTTGTCTCGATTTTCTGTTTTAAAAAGGTTAACATTGTAAAAACTTACACTAAGCATTCGTGAAACTATGTAAAAGTAGAAGCGATCGCATCTTGAAGATAAACTTTACTTTAGATTTACGAAAGAATTGTGCTTTAGAGTGAAAGATACAGAGTTTTTAACTATTGCTTGCTCGCAAGTAATTTTATAATAATAAAAGCGACAACAAAGTCGTTTGAAATCAGACACTCGAGTACGCTGCATAACCTACTTTTGGTACATATTTTATAAGTTGTTTGTTTAAACAAAGCAGTCGTATTTATGAAATAAAGTTTACAAGCTTTTCCCAAAACCAACAAGAAAACTAACGTTTTAATCTATAGAGTGAAGAAAAGATCGCGCCCGTTCTTAAAAACCATAACTTTTCTTACGATTTCCTTTGTTAATGCTTAGTTTGCTAACGAACAAAAACCTAATCTTCTAACTCTCGAGAGACAGAATCTTGTGGCATATTTCAATGACGAAACCAAACCACGCTGTCTTATATACAACACTTCGTATGACGTCATGGATCGCATCATGTTTTGTAACCGTTGTCTAGGAGACTTTTTAATTGTGGACGTCTCTTTGCAGTAAAAGGACAGCTGCTCAAATCTTGTTACCGACAGCTGAAAGATTGCTGACTTGTGTCTTTGCAGTAAAAGAACAGTTGAAAGTTTAGAACAACAGCTTTGACAAGATTACTGACATTTTTCAGCACAAGAACCAAACTCACAACTTCGTTGCTCAGCATAAGTTATCAAACTCGCAACTTTGTTGCTCAGCATAAGTGAGAATCAAACTCGCAATTTCATTGTTCAGCATAAAACGATTTTGTAGTTAAACGCGACTGCATCACTCTGCTGAGAATCAAACTCGCGACTTCGTCGCTCAGCATAAAACGAATTTGTAGTTAAACGCGACTGCGTCGCTCTGCTGAGAATCAAACTCGAAATCGACATATGTTAGGTTTCAACGCGACTTCGTCGCTCTGCCTGGAAATCAAACTCACAACTTCCGTTGCTCGACATAAGTTATGTTTCATAGCGACTTCATCGCTCTGCCTGGGAATCAAACTCGCAACTTCGTTGCTCGACATAAGTTATGTTTCATAGCGACTTCATCGCTCTGCCTGGGAATCGAACTCGTGGGAGTTAGGGTTAGAGTTAGGGTTAGGATACCCCGCCAGATCCGACACAAATCCGACGCTAATCCGACACAAATCAGACGCAAATCCGACGCTAATCCGACGCTAATCCGGCGCTAATCCGATGCTAATCCGGCGCTAATCCGACGCTAATCCGGCGCAATTGCTAAGATTTGACGCATCCCTTACTACTCCTTCTCT